>JAACIZ010000033.1:0-74727 GCA_017140785.1 Calonectria pauciramosa
AAAATATTAAATATAATAATAATTATTTATAATTTTTATATTTATTAATTAAATAAAAATATTAATAAATAAAAAGATTTTATTTAAAAAATATATAAATTTTATTATAATATTTAAGTAATAAAAATTAAAAAATAAATTAATAAAATATATATATAAATAGAAGTATAAAATTAAAAAGATTAGTAAGTATAGTGATTGCTATGTATAGTATTGGCTTTGAAAAGCCTAAAAGTAATAAAAAAGTTTTCTATATTATAAAATCAAAAGTATATTTAATATAAATTTGTGTATATATATGATAATTGAGGGTTGTAAAGCTAATGAGACTGGTTAGTGTCCGAAAGATTAGAGCTTTATATTGACTTGCTGTTGGCGTGGCGGAGCCTGAAAACCTTTACAACGAATTGTTGTGTGGAGCATTTCGATCATCTTGGTAATCCCAGGAGATTTTTGACACAACTAAATTTGTGCTGTCAACATTAAGAGGGAATTGAATTTATCTCAAGGTTCCACAAGGATATGATTCTCATTTATTGAGCTGGCGGTGCCATGCAAGGTGAAGCCTCATTGTAGGCTTTTCTTCAATCCAACGCGCCAGTGGTATTTTGTTATTTAGGGTATAATTCTTTTAATTCCTTGTCATCTTCTCGCCTCATCGCTTCTTTATAGTCTCCTAGTAATCGGCAAAAGTGTTTTTTGCAGTAACATGAAAGGCCAGCTAGATACAGATGGGTCCTTGAATATATCAACCGGTAGAGACTGTACTAATTTCTTATTGTGTTTCGGAATATAAATAACTGTATATTGGGCTCGAGCATATTCCAAGTCTATGGGCTGGTTTATATAATGATGCAAAGTATCGAATAATTATGATAGGCCATGATTCTGTCACTAGCCAAGAAGACTTCATGGGAAGAGTTGTGTGATTCATAGGCGACATGATGCTAGCTCAAGTCCTGAGATATCCTGATTGCGGCACACTAGCACTGCGCTTATTTCTAAGTGGCATTAGTTGCATCACTATAAAGAATTTGGAATCTCAGCTGTTTATTATTTATTTCTAGTAAAAGAAAACAAGCTGCAGGCTTAACCAGATGATCTAGGAACTAGGCTATAGAGGTAATATATAAATAGGATTTAATAATAAATTTAATTATAAAAATCTTTTTACTTTAATTAAAAAAATAAATAATTTAATTTTTTTAAATTTTATATTTAATAATTATAAAAAAATTAATTTTTTATTATTTTAAATAATTTTTTTTATTAAAATTAATTAATTTTAATATATAAATAATATTATTTAAGATTATAATATTTTTTTTTAAATATATAATAATTAAATAATTTTAATAGCTTTATATAATTTATTTTATAAATATTTTTTATATTTAATTAATAGACTATTTATATTAATATTATATTTTTATTTAAAAAAAAATCTTATTTAAGATTTTTAATATTAAAATTCTTTAGCTTACTTTTTTTAACTAAATATAATTTATTAAATTTAAATTATTTATATTATTATATAATTACCTTAATAAATAAAAAAAAGCTTTTATTAAAAAATAAATAAAAATATTAAATATAATTATAATTATTTATAATTTTTATATTTACTAATTAAATAAAGGCATTAGTAAATAAAAAGACTTTTCTCAAGAGATCTATAAGCTCTACTATAATACTTAGATAATAAAGATCTAGGGATAAGTTAATGAGATATATAAAAAGATGGAGTAAGAGAACTAGCGGGATTAGCAAAGATAGTAGCCGCTGCGTGTAGCATTGGCTCTAGTCACCTTAGTCTAAAGCTGCGACTTGCAGTTCCTTAGTAGATGGAAAGCTCACTTGAAAAGCCTGAAGTAACAAGGAAGCTTTCTATACTATACAATAACAAATCTGTTCAATACAAATGTGTGTGTGTGTGTGACAATTGAGGAGCTGTTTATTATATCTTGACTAGTCACTCTCTGTAACCTGAGAGAGGCTGTGGGCAGGGATATTAAACTATTGCGCCTAGACGAATTCATGTGTTCAAAGCCAAGATCGTGGGTAGAATTCCATAATCCCGATCTGGTACATGAGAGTATAAAGAGAAAGATATCCCTCATTTGCTAGTATTTTACTAATCAAGAAATACGAATATTTCAGATTTATCTAATCTAGCAGCGTGTAGGATATTGTGCGATTCCGCTGGATTTGCTGCCATAAAGCAGTCTCTAATTTACGCAGGATCAAAGCCAACATTGAGCATCCGTGTCGACAATATGGAACCATATTGGTGGCCGCATACTTGCGCAGCCACTTGGAGACGGTTAGGTATCTGTTACAACAAGGCGCGAGCGTACCATGCGTGTCTAACTTTGGGTTAATGTCCATGACGACCACCGATAGGTTCCGCGAAATTCTCCGCTGGCTGTCAGTGGAAATATGTACGGAACAACCACATTTGGTGTATGGGGAGCTTGGCAGCGAATCAAGACCGATTGTTCCCTGATCCGGAATAATTACTGCAAAAGTACTTTTGAAGTGGGAATGGAAGCAGCACTGCAGTGAGTCCACTTTATAGCATGCATCAAGACAAAGGCATTATTAAATTTTAGCTCCTTTTGTTAAATTTCTTGCATCAACGCAATGGCGCCAATCGGCATCTCAAATCCTGCTGTTGGAACAGAGGAGAGCAATAATACCATTTCGGATGGACACCACGGAATATCATTCGGAGCCACATGCTTATTTTCTCGACCATATGCCATTGCTTCAATGAAATTTGCCATTTCTTGGCTACTCCAAGCCCCTTCTCTCCGGTTCATAGAACGCAATAGTTTGATTGCTTTCTTTTGGATACTGACATCATCGCATGAGACGCCGGCAATATACAGGCCAGGAATGAGGCTCGAATCGAAAGAAAAAGTCGAAATTGTACCCGACGTGTTTGAGTCAATGATTCTCTCCACCTGCTCGATTATTCTCTTACAGGCCTCCGTGGAAAGGTGTTCTTCCGTAGTTGTCGTTTTGATGAATTCATTCATTAGTGTTTGCTGGAGCGATAGGTTGAGAATCTGATATCGCTGTTGGTCAGAGACATAATTATCGTTTACTTCGCATTTGAAGGCTTCGAATCGATCGTTCCAGGTGTGAAATAATGATATCAAATTTTGGGGGCTATTTTGAAACCAATTCGGAGGGACGAGAGTCTGTCCTGAAAGTGGAGTACTCTCGTCGAGAGTTGCCGGTGACTGACTTGGCTGCTCCTGAGCTACCAAGAAATTGAAATCCAATGCCAGCCGCAAAATACGGAGTTGTTTAATGGCTAGGGATATGGAGTCGAATGGCTTCGAGGTATCAGCAGATGAAACCAGCAATGTCGAATAAAAATTCATCTCCGGCAGGGCCTGGCAGCCTGCATAGTCGCAAATATCTTGTCCAAGTCCCAAAAGCACCACACTCAACGTCTCGAATAAAAAGCGGTCTTTTTCATTCCGATTCGATTGCCTCCAGCAGTGGAGAAGGCGAAATGCAGCCCGAAGATGCCGTCGACCTTCCGAATACCGCCCAAGCAGATTCTCCAGACAGATGAAGATGACGCAGCAGATAATAATCACCTCCAGATTTGAGTCGGCCGCTTTCATCGAAAAGTGCTTGATATGGTTGATCGCTTCGTTGTATTGTTGCATTGAAAACTCTTCCAAGGTGGAAAGAAACGGTAATTTCGTCTTGGGCCAAGCAAGGTGTATTTTGAACAGTTTGTGGGCGCTGCCGAGAGCACAGAGCGCGGCTCTAATTGGTTTGACGGTGTGACCCAAGGGGAGGGCGTAGCTAGACCAGAATTCGGTCGGTGTTAGGGTCGTGGTAAATTCTGGAATCATGCAAGTTCGCACGTGGTGGAACAGGCCAACTTCTGATGGTGATTCATAGGCGTCGGAGAGCAGAAACTGGCGTAGAAAGGATTCGATAACGGTTTGATCTTGCGTCATCAGGGCCCTTGCTTCTTGGTCCACCTTTTTTTCGTTCCTCTTGTGTCGTTTTCCGATCTTCTTTACAACCGGTCGGTAGCCATGGCATTGGTAGCCGTTTGTCTTGCACCTTTGACAGTGCGGTTTTGCCTCGTCACATTTCACATGTCGGGTCCTGATTCAGGTAAGTCACCGCGACACCAAATCTTAGCGATAGATACCTACTTGCTACAGACAGAAAACTGTTAGATTTACGTGTGCTAACCGCGTAATTTGACCATTCACTCACCATGTGACGCAACCGGTTCTGACCTTTGGTGCTCCGGTGCGGGTGCGCTTTTTCGGCTTGTCGGGCGAGGGGGTTTCCATGGCTACCATTAAAAATGATGCGATAAATGCTGTCGTTTCGTTCTGGGCAAGATGAATCGCATTCAATTCTGTCGTCGTCACTTCCTTGGAATCCGGCCTTGGCACGACATTCTTTTCTAAAAACACGCCTACTCAAGCTCTGTGTTGCTGGTGTTCCTGCTTTGGGTTAACCTGCATCCTCATGCCAGAGAAAAGACACGGACCCCCACACCGCGGCTTTTTGAGGGCTGGATGTTATGCCAAAATACATCGGCCAACCGGTGGTTGATCTACGTGGCATCCACCATGGCCCCTTGACACTTTGGAAACAAACAACCTTTCGACGCCAAATTGGCGCCCCTGGTCTGATCCCTGGCTGCTTCGTAATGAATGAGCCAATCAGTGGTCCAGGCCCACTTGGATTGGAAATATCCACCAGGCACTCACTAAACTGCAATAGGCAAGGTGCAGGTCAAAAACGCTGGTGGTATTTCGCCGAGTCCGTCAGGGGACGAAGCCCAACACAATCAGTAAATGTGAATAAGAATGTGGCAAACGTCGAGCCTGGACCAAGAGCATGCGGTGTAAGATGGAGCTGGCCTTACCTATGTTAGCTTTGATTGATTGCGGGCTTTTAGAGCTGAGCAGTCCCGTATTCCGTGGTGCTACGTTGCTATGGTCGCGGCGCCCCACAGGCTCGTTCTCTTGAGACAATGGCAAGGTCAGCCCTCCTCTTCTTTACATGGTGACTCTATAAAAGGTTTCTGAGCACCTTTTGCTTTGGTACCCACCTGTTCCGCACTTGTGAAACAAGGGATTATCCAAGTTCCAGACCGCGCCCGGATCCACCACCCTATGTAACTTACGAACTCGTCCCAAAGCATCGAGTCCCGCCGACAATCAAGCCTTCATCCGGAGAGAAGATGGCTGAAATCCAGGTCCACTCCTGGAGCCTTTCTTTCCCTGGGCACCTCCAGCTCCCCCCAGCGCCCAGAGCTCAACGTCCGCCCTGCCAGTATGTCCCCGTTCGAGATACCAAACTAGTTTGGTAGGCTCCGGCCGGGGTGGCGTTACCCCGTATTGTGCCCCAGGTTTTAGCTGGCCAGAGCGCTGTTCGTGGTGAATGGCTCAGCCTTGTGCTACCTCAAGTGCCGCGGTGGCGGCGGGCCTTGTGTCATAATTTGCTAGGCTTGCGGATCTGCCATCCTCCCAGGGCGATATCCTAGCATAAACGGCAGGTAGTTCCGCGGGGAAAACTACATTCTCTGGCCAGAGGCCCCGAATCCAGCCCAGATCGGACACAAGGGCTCACCCACAGTGATCTAGAAGCAGAAAAGCTTCTTTGTTTTTTTATGGGTCTCAACGGGGAGTACTTGGTATCCCTGTAAATGTTATGTCGGTGCACATTTCTAGTTTTGGGCGAAAGACGAGGGATTGGGGATCAAAGGGCGTTGGGCAGCGGGTAAGGTGATTGGAGAGTATCTTCTCCCTCTCTTCATCCACGCACTTGTTAAATCTTATTCAGATGTTTGGTGACCTTTAGTGGAGACGCTGACCAGGAAATGCTTTGAGTATGGACCTCGGGAAGTGTAATTTGACGACCATTTCTCTTGAAGCTCATGCGGAGCCAGTATCATCCACTCTCCAAGTCTGATTTGGTGCAAGTTTGTCCTGGCCCCCAGAGTTCGCTAGGCGGGACTTGGTTGTCGTAAAAGCCTGCAAATACATCATGATACTAGCAAATATGCGATTCAATGCATGATCAAGCAGTCATTTGCATACATCCTCTACGATTACCAGATCATCATAAATTATTCAACCTGGCTTAGTCGGCTCGGTTCTTCCTGGCCAGAAATAGCCATGTTTACGGCTCCAAAATCCCAGTGCTGATACCAAGGAAATCAGGATCCAACCCTCAATGGCGGATATATTACGAGTAAATCAAATGAGGGGATACTAGAACAGATTTTGTCTTAGAATACGGCCTGAGCTCCTGTTGCATCATGCACAGTCATACGCTGTGGGTCCATCTTGGCCGTACGGCGACCATGATCAGTGATTGAAAGGAGGGGAATCTATTAGACAGGGGGAAACTCACGCATTCGTCCGTCTCTAATCCATAATGCTACGCGGTGCGAGTTGGCATCGCAAGATCCTCCTGAAATATTTCCTATGTTGGCTCACGCCAGAGTTGCGTATGCTTAGTCCAGCTCTGAAGCCCTAGCACACATTCAGCACGACCATGGAGCGCTGGAATAACCACCCGACGCCATGCACATCGGCCCTTTTTCTCATTCAACAACTGTTCCGCCGCCGCCTCGGCATGGTGCCAACTGATTACTTGATTATTCCACAAAACTACTTTGATCTTCTACTTCAGCCTACTTCTCACGTTTGGTTACTCAATTTGAGAAAATGCCGTTCATTTTTTCCGTGCGTTTTCTCATGAACCCACGCGTCCTTTTCATCCCTTTCACAGTTGGAAACAGAGGTGTGTGAACAAGCCATACCAAATCCGCAGCAGCTTCGTACTCTCACAATTCTCATCACTCCATATCAAAATCTGACTATCTCACATTCTCCAAGCCTAGTCGGCCATATCGACCCCAATTCAAGTGGCTTTCCTGGCAATGGCTATTTTCGGACAGGGATAATGCCCGACCTTGAGCCACGAACCCACTCCTGCACCCAGTCCGGTGGCCCACGAACCAGAGAAGCGTACCAAAGGCGGTCAGGAAGGATGATTCGACCACTCTTGCCGCTCAAAACCTGCTTCACGATTCTATCAGCAACATAGCTCGGCTCCAAAAGATCTTTGACAAATCTTTTATGAAAACGTTCGTTCATTGGGGTCCGAACGAAGAGGGGATGCACGATGCTGGAGATCTCAGATCAGCTCCACGACAGGAAAAGTGCCAGCCCTGTTGAAGCACAAACCTGGTACGAATATGCTTGGCATTATACAAATGTGTGAGCTCCTGGCGAATTCCTTCGTGAAAGGCTAGCGAGGCGGCCTTGGTGCAGCTGTAAGCAACGTTACCAGCGAGAGTAACAAAGCTGGACATGCTGGAAATCGTGACGATGTGTCCGTGGTCGTTTTTTATCATGGTTGGGGTAAATTCCTTGACGAGGATGAACTGGGCAAGAATGTTGACCTCAAATATTTTGCGATTCATTTCGTCCGTGGCCGAAATCGTAGAATGGACAAGCGCAATGCCCGCATTGTTGATCAAGACTGTAGGATCCCCGACCTCTTTGCGGAGCTCCCGGCGGCTTTGCTCACAGCCTCCCTGTCGGTGATGTCGACTTTGTAGTAAAACACGCCCGAGGGAAAGGGTGTTGTTGGAGACGCAATGTCGAAGACGATAACCTTGATACCGCGCTCGGCAAGCTTGTGGACAACCTTTTCGCCAATTCCGGTGCTCCCTCCTGTAATCAGTACGACCTCTTTCTTCCAGTCCCACGGGCGGTTTGTGGAATAGTTGTTGCATGCCCAGTTGTTCAATATGCCGTTGAGTTTGAGCATCAGGCCACCAGTAATCAAAGTGCCTAAGATCCACTGGGCGATAGCATCTTTGTACAAGCCTCTCAAAGCTGTGAGGTTAGCCTGTGTATCAAACTGAACGCCTAGATTCCAAATTCTGTCCATGGTTCTCAGTGACGTCCGACGATTCCAGGTTTTGGCTGAGTTCTATCTTTACTTGACAAGCTGGTCCACTAGGTTTGTAAGAAGTCAAAGCACGGTTTCGCACACGTTCCTCTTTATACAGCCCATGCTCACGTCATCTTCAAGCACCTCCATTCAGCCGTCATCAACAGTCGTTCTCAGTCGGCTAATCGTCGGTGCTCGCCCTGTGACAAACACCACAAGCATTTCCATACTCAAGGAAATTAGAAAACGATCCCTACAATTAATCCAAGTACTTTTTTTTAAATAAGAAGGGAAAAGGAAAGGATAAGGAGGAAGTTTGCGGGTCCGAAACGAGTCGAAAAAGCAATGAGGCACAGCTCCCCATACCCCGCAACTACTCGGAGATTTCTAGTCTCGGAATGTCAATTAGGCCTTTCGCATTCGTAAGTTCACTTTCAATCATCTTCAACGAAAATAAAATGACTACACACAGATTTGATTAGAAAGTGCTTGAGTGATTGTTCTTTTGCGACAATGTGCGAGTACGCCAAGAAACGCCAGAACCAACTGCAGGGTAACTGCTCCAATAAGTGATGTCATGGTGTGCACATGGACGAAATTGCCTCGTGCTAGTTTGTGGTAGGAACATGAAGATTATATGTCAACTCAGTATCATTCTTCAATTGAAGCCACATCATCACTCACCTGAGTTTCGTAGAAATGAAAGTCACCTTAGTACCGGTAGCAATATTGCGCTGATCTCGATAATTATCTAGCTCATTAAAATAATATTGCTACGTATACATTTATTGGGGAATCCTTGCAAGTTATGAGTACCGGTTTGTAACTCCAGCTAGGCGGGGCCGTGACCCAAGTGCAGGCTTACCACAGCGAGAGGGATATGAAAGGGAAGCCGTTTGGTCAGCACTTGACCCACACCTGACGAGAAAATATGGGATTGAACCCTATTAGAGTTTGGACTTACCGTATGCGCATGAGCAAGCACATCCAAGGTCCAATCCTCTCTGTCTAGAAGATCCTAGCTACTCCAGAAGCGAGCGGCGTTATTCTACAAGGGGATCTAATCGGCTTTGTCATCCAGCAGGACCCGGCGGATGGAATGTTTGAACCAAGCATGTCAGGATACAGAAAATGGGAATTATACGGAAATAAACAACTTTGGAAAACCACTGCGCTAAGGAGAATCATGAAGCGTTCTGATTCCAAGGCTCCGTATATCTACTGGTTTCTCAAGGGGTTGCAGCTGCAGTTCAAGGAGGCTGATGGGCTATGTAAACCTGAGCCTCAAGCCGTAAATCCATATAAATACTTCTTTATTCCTTCGGAGGATAAAACACACAGTCATCTACGCCGGAAGGGCAGGTTCAAAATATGCTTGGAATGGGTGTGGTACAGAGATATGCGTGCCAACTTGTGCATGTCATCAGTATTAATCTCCCATCCCCCATTCAATGCGTACCACCCACACCCATGTGTTGATTGCCGTAGGTCTCACACTGGGTGAGACATGGCGCTATTTTCCTGGTCATCGATCTGCATTTTTCCATCTTCCTGCACATTCCCTGATATTGACCAACCGTTCTCCGGGTGCTTGAAGAGCCCAGTCGGTAGGGCAGATGGAAGAAGCAGGACATTTCCAATCATTGGAGTACCCTCAACGCGATATGTCACCGCTTTTTCATATGAAAAAAAATGGAAGGGGTCTCTCGTTGCCCGCGCCGACGTGCCGATGATCGTCATGAGGCTGATAGCCATGCCCCACAGCGGCACAGTGCTTAACCCGCCAACTTCGGCTACGTTGCAGGATCTGCATTCCTCTAAGCTGCATCGAAGTTCAGCTGGGCGTGTCTAGGGCTTAATTAGTGGGTAATGGCCTCTCAACAACTACATTGGAGTGATCAGCCATTGGAGCAAGACCCGAGTTGGTGACATCATGGTTAACATTTGACCGACGGCTTGGTGCCACCAGGTGGCAGGCAAGCTAACCATTCGCCAAAGGCTACACTAGCTAGCAGCGAGATCCACCGCGGCAGACATTTTTCGCTTGTTCAAGACATACGAGATTGGAGTTTTTGGTCTCCTACCTGCAACCCAAGTATTTAATCTGATGGAATCTTCCTTTGAACATTCTGATAGCAATTCACTATCAGTGCTTCACACACCCTATTACTCCAACCACGTAAGCTTCCCTTCCAACTACCTATTAATATGCTGGATTTGAATAGAGAACTAATCCCTCGGCATGCAAAAACAGTATTTCACATCTACAAGATGAAATTTTCACCTCTGTCCCTTTTGGCTCTTGCCAGCGGCATCGCGGCCATCAACGTCCCAAGAGCTGATGAGCCGACCACGACCACTACAGCCCTGCCGACAGCCACTACATGTTCGACCAGGGGAGAAATTTGTGACAGGGCACTGCCTAATTTCCAGTGCTGTGCTGGATTGGAATGCAAGCTTGATCTTCTCGGAAACTACCTCTGCCGCGCTCCGACAACCACCACTTCCCAGTCGGCAGCTCCCACATGCGTATCCAAGGGAGAATTTTGTGACAAGGCACTGCCTAATTTCCAATGTTGCCCGGGATATGAATGCAAGGTTGACCTCCTTAACAACTATCTCTGCCGAGATCCGACAGCGTCGACCACCACCAAGCCAACAACTACAACTACTAAGCCTGCAGCTACTAGCACCAAGGCAAGCCGGCCCCGGCCTCGGCCCAAGGTTTGCAGGAAGCCTGGTCAAAGATGTATCCGAAACACGCCTGGTTGGGTGTGTTGCAAGGGGTACACATGCCAGAACCCAGGACCCCTTGGTTATGGCACATGCAAGCGCAGAAGAGTTTGAGTGGAACGGGTGATCGATTCTCTTTAGCTGATAAGAAGAAAATTAAGGATGAGTAATTGAATAAATGAAATTCAAAAAGCCAATCGATTATCCTGCATTCATCAACCTGGTTTCTTTGCTTGGGCAAATACTGAGTGGGCCAAGCTGGTTTGCTTTGTTGGTTTAGTATGTGATCTTCTGTAGTAACTTTTGGAATATGCATCATGACAGCTCAGAGAAATGTTTGCTCTCTAATTTAATGCTTTTCAATATGGTTCAGAATGACTTCTAGTCCCAAAAAGGCAATTTATCGTTCAAATGTGACCTGGTTACACAACTAGTATCAAGACTGAGATATTAGACTGAGACTGAGCTAAGTCATTCGCAAATAGGCGAACCAAAGTTAGCTTTTGTGGCGAATGTTTGTGCACATGTATTACGATTATGGTGTGGTTTAACATGGGTTACTCAGTCTGATGTGGACCCAAATCTCGATCTTCGGGGGCGTCCGCGGACGGCGTACACACTGCTGGCTTCTTTGAGCCCTCGACTTAATACATGATGGTGGTAAATTTACTAGATACATCGACCAAAATCGGCCTGCCTCACAGGATCAACAGAGACCTTTCGCCAGAATTGCACCCGCTCTTTAAGGAACCGATTACAGAGAAGTGATAAACTAGATGCATTAGCACATACCTCAATTGAAAAAGTGAAGTTCTATCCAGATTCATACGGGGCATTATCACAGATGATTTAGTAAACCTACTCATATTCCTTCATCATTTATGAGTGGCGACTGGCTGTAAACGTATAACTTGCACCTTCCCAGAAGAATTGCGTGCCGCAGCATGCAATCCAGGTAGATGTTGTGTTTGGAACTATATCCAAGAGGATCTAGTCTCAATGTTTCGCTTTAGCAATGATACAGAATCATCACCTAATGACTTGGTCGAGCTATTTGTGAACAAAACAATCGGGACGAGAGAGCTAATGAGTGTATTCGGAGCGCATGCGGTTGGGGACCAGATGCAGATACCCTACGCTTTAGCCGGGATGCTTATCAGTTGTCAATATAGGATGAAAATGATGGGTAAACAAATTAAAGTCACCGTCGGCCACCAGCGCAGGACAGTCTTGGGTTGGTGTTCGAACGATTGGACTGGAGTTAAATTAGCTATAGCAGCCATAGGCCACCAGAAAAACATATGTCATGTTGCCTACTACCGGAAAACATCATTCTCAATCGATGCCTTTTGTTAAAGCATATGTAGAACTTGGTGCAGCTCGGACCTTATCTACATATATTTAGAATCTTACGTGAGAAATGCTTGGTGCCATGTTTAAATGCGACCGTAACAGGCAGACCTCATTTCTCAGTAATGCCAAATGGGTTGTGACCGTTATGTAAGTCAGTTAGGAAGTGTGGTCAACAGAAATCGCAAAACAGACTAAATTGGAAAGTTGAAATAAATGATTCTTCCGCTCACTCAAAAAAAAAAAAAAAAAAAAAAGAGAAGAAAGGCAAACTTTGCTCTTCATTTGTCCATCCTGTAAATAGCAACCGACCAAGCAAGGTGCCTCAGACAGGGGACTACGCGATAACCAATCGAGTGTTGGTGTAATGCTGTCTTAATTTTTGGCTGCCAGCCTCAATACGCTAGCGATCTCAGCCGTATGTCTCACGCTAACGGTATACGGCAAGGATCGTCGGTCGCAACACCACCAA
Organism: Calonectria pauciramosa; assembly: GCA_017140785.1. NCBI lineage: Eukaryota > Fungi > Ascomycota > Sordariomycetes > Hypocreales > Nectriaceae > Calonectria > Calonectria pauciramosa. Next base: position 12,521 of record JAACIZ010000033.1, read on the forward strand.
AGCCTCAATCGTGCAATGTTAAACAGTGATCTCGTAGACAAAGCGCGAAGGCTTTTTGACGGGAGAAAAGCGGTAGTGGACATGTGGCTGGATTTGAAACCATAAACAATGTAATTTTCAATGCTCTCGAAAAATTCACGTTCCTGGTCTGATCTCAAAATTGCCTGATCGCCCGGTCCCGTTTAGGCGACAGCTGAGGTAAACTCGACCTGAAAGGGAAAGGCTCGTCCTTTTAGCGCATAGTCCTATTCAGTAACCTTCTTGTTAGCCAGGAGAAGAACAGCCGTGGCTGAATAAATCCCGCCCCAAATCTGTCGGCTGCCTGCAGCTTCTCCTTCTCTCCAGCGAGTCTAGCAAAATGATCGAGTCCACGTCGTCGTTTATCGTGTCCTCGATACCGCTATATCACAATGCCTTCAAGTCCATTATCTTCAAGAGCGCCGAACTCCTCATGGGGCTCTTCATCTACAAGGTCTTGGCCCTCGTTGCAGCTCGGTCAAGGCAATTCACCTCGTACCTAATGTTTGCCGAGGACTACATCCAGCGGTTCTGGTTCATCTCTTCTCGAGGCTTTTCTCAAGCCGGCTTGATAGTCCTGGTCTTTAGTCTCCTCAACATCCTTGCTGCTCTGTATGGGACGCTTCTGTGGGCCCTTGATTCCCCCGGATACATCTTCAGGCCGTCCGACGCTACCGTTGCAGACTACGCACACCGGCGCAACGAGAATGCGCCTTATGTTATTCAGTTGTACTTGGACCCTAGCAATCTGCAGAACGCAAACAAATCACTCGCGCAAACTCTCGGGTCTGACATGTTTAACCCTGGGCTCAACTACACGCTCACCGGCCAGGTTCGTCGTGGGACTCCGGAGATTGGGAAGCCTTCGCAACGGAATGATGTTGGGGCCCGCATTTGGCTCGACAACGATGGATTCTCGGTTTCGGCCGACAGTTACATCATGTACCCAACAAACTCCACGCTAGAAGGCCAGCCTTTTCCGCTGTCGTGCATACACTACACTCCAAGCGATTCATATTGGGACTGCACATTCAACAACGTCTTCTCACGCGATTTCGTGAATACGATATCCGGACGACCTGAAGTCCACTGGGACGAAAAGTCTGACATAGAACTCAATTCGAGATACGTCTCACCAAGCAGAGTGGACAACATCTGGCACTCGTTTGGCGCTGGCGCCGGCACAACAGCGATGATGCAAGTTTTCACAGTCACCAAAGAGAAGAGACGTCATACGTTTTCACAGTCCACACTCAAATTTACCATGTTGACAACCCCTGATATTCCATTCGCCAGAAGTGAGGTCAACGACTTCGTCCAAAGAGCTTGGGGCCCCAACAAAGCAGAGCAGGCCGATAAAGTCATTAATCAGATCGTCAAGGGAATTATGACTGCGCAAGGAAAGGGTTTGAGTTATCAAACCGGTGCCAGCGTATCCGCTAATCGCAATCTGACGGTGCTTCAATCCAATTGGGGCTTCTTTACACTTAAGCCGCCAAATGGCGAAAACTTGCTTTCACTCATTAGCATCACCGCCACCAACATCACACTTCTGCGGTCCGAAACTATAGCTGATGCCCCGGTGCCCTTTGGAAAATGCACCCATGCATCTTTCCAAAACGAAGCATTTGGTGGAAAGATCACTGAAACGGATTGTGCTGGCTCGAAACTCGAAAGCAACCCACAGTTCTTTGGTCAGGTTGACACGGCCGCCGTTTTGATTACACACGGGTTAGGCGATCTCCATTCTAACATCAGCTCTACATCACTCAACAACGATGCTCTGTCATGGGTGCGAAACAGCACAGACATATTGGAGTCATTAGTGGTCGCAAGGGGCTACGCAACCAGCATTGATCCGTCTCTTGTCACCATCAGCATCGACAATCTGATGGTGGCCATGTCTGGCGTCCAACTTTTCCTGACTTGTTTGGCTGTTGTTCTTGCAGCCATATCCTGGTTTACGCTCTCGATTTTCACCGATCCATTTTGGTCCAACACCTTCCTAGCCAACATAGTACACACAACATCGGGAGTCTTCAGAGAAGCAAAACCGGGGTATATGTACAACCCACCTGATGTTTCGGTGTTGACAGAAATAGACAAAAAGTCCATTACTATTTCTGAAAGGATCATTGGGCTCTATGAACCTAATCCCATTCCAATAGAATCCATGGTCTCACATCCCGTGCAACAGGGCCCATCAAATCAATATTATGACACGAGTTATCATTCAGCGGGAAATTACGATGCATCTACTGGAAGTGAACATTTGTTATCAGGTTATCCGCTGACGAGCTATCCGTCAACGGACTATCCGCCAACATACTCTAAGGAATTTTCGTAATTATACAGTTTCATATCTCCGTAATATATTCTCACTCAAATATTTTGCACCGGCTTCGCGAATCTCTTGTACAAAGTGGTGTCAACTTGGGCTACCGCTTAGATAGGGCTGTGAGCTGAAGAACGAAACCTTTTAGCTGGCATTAAAGTCTTTGATTAATATGGCAGAAATTAGAAATACTCCGGCGGGTTGTAATTAGTAAATTCAGACTAGTGTTTTCCTTTCACTAAGAGCCATATCAAGCACAAGTTAGACTTGTTTCTGAATACCAGTGGTGTTCTTCCAGTCAAGTACATACTAAGCATCAAAGACGTGGATTGGAACCTCGACAGAAGCGTCATCTGTACAGTTGACGGACGCAACCACAATAGTGTCCGTGAATCTGGGCACTACTGTATACATTTTGATGAAATTTGTAGAAATTCTGCATTGCATGGTAAGAGATCTGACGAGGTTCAATACTACAGATTACCTCGAAAACCAATCAGGTGATTGCTCCTTCCCTATGGGAAACCCCATCCAGCCTGATGACTCAGTTTACTACGTCCCTCTCGACTTTTTCAATCGAGCTGCGGTAGAGACCAGTGTGGTCGATGCGATGAAGGATCAGTCATGTGCAATTTTCTTACTGCTTCAGTAGCGTGCTGAGGGACTTTCAGGTTCGAGGCCAGAACCAAGTCAAAACGTGTTGGCTGTGTTTGGAGTGATGCAACAGTCCCCACGATCATGCACCTTTTTCTGGCGCTGCACCTGGTCGGCCCTGTAGCCTGTCAGGCAGCGATTTCCCAGAAAGGCAACCAAGGCGCAGCATCTAATTGAAATGATAGGCGCCTTGTGCGCAGTGGAGGGCGCGACACATTAGTGCAGCCACAAGGAATAGGTGGGCGTAATTGGGATCTCAGAAGACTGAGGAATGGCATACTATTGGATGCGCTTTCAACAACCACTCCTAGAATGGAATCCCCAACCGTGAACTGGCAGCTTTTCTCAAACACATGAAAATGCTGCACCTTTGAACTTAGCTGGCTTGTCCCCTGTTATGCTGGGCGGGCTTGTCAGCAAGTACAAGCCCTTTCTCAGAAGCCCCACTTGGTCAGTCTCCGCCAAGGGCTAGGGCACCGCACAGGCTTATCATGATGGTTTTGCTCTCTCGGTCACCATCCAACAAAGCAATTTGGCGCAGTGGAAGCGCGGTATGTTATGACTCACACATCGCACAAGAGATCACCCACTAATTCATCCCAGCCGGGCTCATAACCCGGAGGTCGCACGATCGAAACGTGCAATTGCTAGGATCATGCACTCAAGCATCTATTTTTTGAACATTCTTTTTGGGCCATGTTGTGATGAATTTGGATGAAAGTGACTCTACCGCTTGTCCCTCATGTTAAACCAGATCTTGGAGAGCATGATGCATTCTTTTTCTCAACTTTCCTCTTCAGGACTGAAAGTGGATATGTCGGTGACATCCGATGAAGAGGTTTGAATCATGCTCACTCCGCAACGGCTGGGGTCTCAAAAATCATCCAACAATATCTAATACCCAAATCAGATGGTGGAGCCCGGATATCAACGCTTAAAACAAGCCTTGTGTGGTAATCATTGCTCTTTCTATATTTCTATTTACTTCATAATAAGCTGGTTCTCGAACCATCTTGCAAATTTGACCGTGGGAATATCCACTGCTCGCCAGAAAACATCAGCAGCCCAAAACACAGTAGGCACGCAGAAAAACATGCTCAAGATAAAACCAGTCACATACTGGCCTCCTTCAACTCCAGTAATGCTCCATGCCCACCTCTCCCATCGATATCCAACCATGTGCATGACGGGGCCGTGGACAAGATACAGAGCATATGATATCTTGCCAAGATACTGGATAAAGGCTGAATTGTAAAATTTCTTCCAGAAATCAGAGTTGGAGACTGCAATGGCGAAGATGAGACAGCCAATGCTCTGCCACGGTCGATACGGCTCCGAGTTCCACCATGCTGGGATCCAGGTTGAAAGGTACATGTAACCGGGTGTGCTTTCTGCACAAGCATCGGGGAAGGACATGAGGTAAAGTCCTACCACGCTGATACAGTTCCAATAGATGGCCTGAAACTTGTTGAAGTGGCTGTTTTTCAATTCGCCCGCCGAACCAGGGACATGTGCACCACGGTAAAGATCCCACTCGGCGAGAGCCATCCCATAAAGGAACATGACCATTTCCCACTTTGAGTGCCGGTATGAGAAAATTATTATCAGGAAAAGAGTGGCATATCGCCACTTCATCCTCAGACGTGCAGTGCTAAGGAGGATGAGAAATAGATAGAGGGAACATCGGTATTCAATGGGGATGGTCCACAAGTGGCAATGATACCCTTGAATGAATTAGCAAGTCCTTTTCGGTTGATTCATGTAGAGTGCACTTACAGTTGTGCGCAAATGGTCGATCCCAGCCATAAACGTGAACCATTCTGAGTATGGTCCAATAACAGTCCCCCCACTGGTCCCAAGCACTTTCGTAGCGTTCAGGGTGCGGCTCGATGACGTATCGAATGTAAGTTCTATCACTGGCAAATTCCCGGGTCCCCTCATACACACCCAATCGGACAAAACAAATGACAAGAATGGTGGCCAGCGCGGTAGGGATGTAAAGACGGATAAGTCTGCGAAAAACGCTTGAGCTAAGGGTGTTCAATAGTTCATGGTTATTTTGGCTCCGGATCAGCTTGAGCGGGCGGTAGGAGAGAGCATAGCCCGAGATGAGAAAAAATATTGTGACAGAGACGGGGCCCTGGTACCACAAGCGTAAAATGGGCAGCTTGAGAATATCGTAGTGGCTGTTGTTGCCTCCCCAGGAGAATCCAACGTCAAATGATGTGTAAGTGTAATGGCAGAAGAAGACAAAAGCGGCTGCCAGACCGCGCATACCATCGAGGTACGAAGTCGGGCTCAACTTGGTTGGTTTTGGGCGCACATGTCGAGCTTGAAGATAGCTAGGGACCAAAAACCAGCCGAGCCTAGTCATGAACGGGCGCGAGAGGAGGAAGTGAGAGAAGGCGCCTGGAGACGAGAGAATGCAGCTGGTCCATTTTGAAAGCTGGCCGAATATCGAGTCGCCATCGGGATCGGGAAAACGGGGTTTCTTGAGAATGCCTATATTCTCCTCCAGCGATTGGTCGAGAAGGCCAATCTTCTCGTCTAGAATTGCGCTCTTTTCGAGAATCAAGCCGCTCATGGCCTCTACCGATCAAGCGCTTCGATGGGCGTTGGGCGAGAGGTTAGGGCTACGAGTGATACGAGTGACTAAGCATCGGTTGCAAACCTGGCAAGGCGGGAGTGAAGGGCAGTTTAATCAATTTGATGTCTTTCTGCGGGTCCTGCTCATGAAGTGAAATATCAATAAAAAAAGAGCGTCGGAGAAGAACGATGCGAGGACGGGTTTCGCTGCGCCGCCGTGAACCTTGCGCGCATGGCCTCGGTGGTAGTCTTATAGGTCACCTTGGGCGAACGGGGGATAATTACCGGGGCTGTATAGCGAACCGTGATAGTCGGCTGGGATGCCAGTCATCCCCTGATTCCGATGAAACGTGACCTGGTAAGGGTCAAGAGAGTGCGTAAAGCCGGGAGGATGCATCGCGCCATCCTCCTTCGGAATTGTCGATCCTGATTCCTTCGCTGCGGCCAAAAAGGGGGGCCACCACGTCATATTGTAGCATCAAATGAAATGCGAAATGTGCCGTGCTGGCTGTTCCATTTCACAGGTGCTGGGCGCGCCTTACTGGCATTACACCAGCCCAACTCTTGCCTCTGCCGCCGCTTCCCTCGGAAGTCCTTGGCGGCTCAACCGCAGCTCGTCCATCAGCTACCACGTCGGCGGGCTGACTGCCAAGGAAGCGGGACATTCTTCCATCAATAGGTTCCCGCGCCGAAGCCGACGTTTGTCTACTTGGAACGCGTTTCAGCTTCATCGCCCCCGTATGGCCTATCACGGGGACACGGCGGGCCAGGATCCAGGGCGATCGCTACCCCAGAACGGTCGGCAAGTTGACGTAACCTCCACTTTAATTTGGCAGCGGAAAATGCCCTGAGCGATAATCATCTCCGGGGGCTGATTGGAGGGCAAACTTGGAATGGACAGTCCCCTTTTCTGTTGCATCGCTTGCATTCTTCAGCGCTATAAAAACCTAGAGCCTAATCAAGGCATGTACGAGGAAACCATAATACTCGAGGTGCAGCACACGGGCGAGTGATTTACTGACTATCGCCATCCAAGGTACCGTAAAATTGTGAAATGCGCTGGCGAGGGAACCTGCTCCACTATTGCGGGAAGTGGGCGGATGGCATAAAGTAATGCGCTCGATCCATGGCAGTCGAAACAGTATCCACGTATTTGATATCCACCAATGTGAAAATGTCTAGACATGCAATTGAAACGATGATGGTTAGTCATGTTATTGATTTGGTTAGGTCTGAGATGAAAAAGGCCGTGACCTTCCGGCTGTAGGATCGATTTTATGCTGACCGCGCTTATCTGGCGGGCTGAGTCGGAGTTTGTATAGGGTAGTTTGTTGCCATCGAATCCAAGACATTTCCTTGTTGGCCAACAGCCCTACCCGCGTATTCCAAGTAACCACAATTAATATGGATACAAGACGAAGATCTAGGTACACCCAACAAACAATCTACGATCAGCAACTGGGAATTAAATTAATCACACCCCACGACTAGTGTGGAGTTTGAACTGGGCCATCTTCACGGGGAACCCCGGAGAAGCATTCACCCACTAGAGTTATTGCATACAAGTTTGTGACATGCTAATAATTAATTCTAGGTAAAAAGTATAAAACATACAAAATTAAGATTTTCAGATAATGAATGCAGGCTTTTTAAGGCGCGTTGCCGCCGGCTTGGACATCACTGCTAGCGACAAGATCAATGCCGCGGTAGGAGTGTGGCGCCGCGTCTGGAGTGCCCATAGTGATTACGTAATTTCCACCCGACACGTAGAACTTTGTGTATCCGCTCAATCCAACAACGGAACACTTCATAGCCTGTCCCTCGCGCGCGTCGGCACACGTGATGTAGTTCTGGCCGGAGGTCGAGTAGGCAATGGTTGATGCGGATTTTGATTTGCACTCACCGCTCGACACGTCATACACCACATAGAGGTCACCAACCATCAGCTTGTTTGTGCCGGTCTCGAGGTGGAACGAATCGAAAAGGTAGCCTCCCTCAAAGGCTACGCCTTGCCCGTCGCCGCCGGCTGCGAGGTGCCCACCGTCTGCGTGGCACCCCGAGTTGGCGCCAGTGAGGGAAAAGGTACCGGCGATGATGGCTGGGGCAGAGGTCGATGCTGCGCCTGCACCAGAGCCTGTCGCTGTGGTACACTCTGAGGTAGCTGAGGCTGAGATGGTCACTGTAGCCAGGGTGGTGGACATGGAGCCTGTGGTAATAGCCTCCGCAGTGGCCTGGGTGTTGGTCTCGGTGCTTGCCTCTGTACCAGAAGTATCTGTGGTGGTAGTCTGTCCACTGGCGGACTCGGTAGTCGAGGCGCCCACGTCATAAGCAGACACGGTAGTAGAAGCTTGCTTGCCAGTGGTCTGTTCACTGCCAGACTCTGTAGTAGAGACTCCCACATTGTAAGCTGATTCGCTGGTAGTAGCCACTGTGTTAGATGTCTCGGCAGTAGCAGTGGTAACGGCATTGGTCTCTGCACTCGAGGTATCCGTCGCAACCGATGCAATGGTTTCCGTGGTCTGGGCTGCCGTGGTGCTAACAGTGTTGGACTCTGCACCAGCGGTCCCTGTGCTGACAGTGGTGTCGGTGGTTGAGACTCCAACATCATAAACAGATTCGGTGGTGGAAGCCGCTGTGCCAGATGTATCTGTGCTGGGGGTCTGTTCACCGGAGGTCTCGGTACTGGAGACACCGACGTTGTAGGCAGATTCGGTAGTAGAGACCCCTGTGCCAGAAGTATCTGTACCAGTAGTCTGACCATTTGAACCCTCTGTGGTCTGGGTAGCGATGGTGGTGGCTCCAGTGTTAGCCTCGGCGGTTGTGCTTCCCACATCATATCCAGTTTCAGTGGTGGAAGCCTCTGTGCCGGAAGAATCCGTGCTAGTGGTCTGTCCAATGACAGTTTCGGTTGTTGAAACTCCCACGTCGTAAGAAGACTCAGTAGCGGGAGTCTCGGTAGCAGAAGTGTTGGACTCTCCACCAGCCGTAGCAGTGGTGGCGCCAGTATTGACTTCAGTCGCTGATTCTGTAGTGGTGCACGTGGTGGAACCAGTACCGGTTGTTGCCGCACCAGCAGTCTCAGTGCTGGCTTCAGTGTTCGACTCTGCTGTGGTGGTTCCGGCGTTGTAGACGGTCTCAATAGCAGCGGAAGTGTTGGTCTCTCCGCCAGCTGGAGCCGTGGTCTCCGTCGCAATGGTCTCCGTGTTAGACTCGACGATCGTGCTGCCAATGTTGTAGGCGGTCTCTGTGGCAGTCGTTTGTGTGGTTGAAGTCTCGGTGCCGGAGGTCTCCGCACCAGCTGGACTTGTACCGGTAGTTTCCACAATAGCTTCCGTCGTTGAGGAGCCCACGTCATAGGCAGACTCAGTAGTAGATATTTGAGTATCGGAAGTATCGGTGCTGATCTGTCCGCCCGAGGTCTCCGTCGTGGATCCTACATAGACGGGCTGAATGGTAGATGCTTGTGCACCTGAGGTTTCTGTGTTGCTCTCAGCAGCAGACTCTGTTGTGGAGGTTGCAGAGTTGGATTCCGCACCGGCAGTGGCAGTGGTAGTCGCAGAGTTGGCCTCGGTAGTCGCAGTAGTACAGGTGTAACTTTCTATACCAGCAGTCACAGTGTCCGTGCTGGACTCTGTTGTGGAGCTTTCTACATTGTATGCAGTCACTAGAGCAGTGGTTTGCCCGACAGAAGTCTCCGTGCTGGAGGACTCAGTGACGGTCTGGGCAGTAGACTCTGTTGAGGTGGTTTCTGAGGTTTCCATACCAGTTGTGATTTCACCAGAAGTTTGACCGCTGGATTCTGTTGTCGTGGTTCCAACGTCATAAGCAGACTCGGTAGTAGAAGCACCTGTTCCAGAATTATCTGTGCTAGTCTGTTCGCTGGTAGACTCTATCGTGCTAGTTCCCACATCATAGACAGACTGGGTAGTTGAAGTCTCAGCGGGGACTTCTGTACCAGTTGTGCCTGCAGAGGAAGTCTCCGCGCCAGACTCGGGAGTGGTAGTTCCAGCAGTATAGGCGACCTCGGTGGTCTCCGTACCAGAGGCCACCAGGCCATTAGACTGACTGGCTGAGGTTTCTGTATCGATGGTGATGGTGCTGGACTCGGTGTTGGACTCAGATGTCGTGGTTCCGACATTGTAAACAGCCTCTGTTGTAGAGAGGCCAGTATCAGTAGTCTGAGCACCAGAACCCTCAGTTGTAGCCTGTGTGCTAATGCTGTCTGTTACGGGAACAGAAACTGCTGTATCTGTGGACTGACCACCATAAGAGCTGGTGGTAGTGAGTTCAATGCCATAGGCCACCATGGTGGTAGCCTCCGCAGTAGTCTGGGTGTCCGAGGCAGCTTCAGTGCTGTAAGTAGATGCGGCCGAGGTGTGCGAACTAGAAGTTTCTGTAGCAATAATCTGCACAGGGACCGTGTTCGTGGTTTCAGCGCCATGGTCGGTTGTGGAGACAACATCAGTAGCCGCATACTGTCCAGTAGAAACACCCGAGCCAGAGGGAACTGGGGCAGACTCAGTTTTCGACTCGATAGTGGTGGCGATATTTGTATGGGTGGTTGTAAGACCATGGGCAGTTTCTGTAGTAACGCCGGGTGCCGTATTTGTACCAGATGTTTGTGCAGGAGCAGTCTCAGTTCCCGAGTTTTGTACGGGAGCTGATTCTGTACCAGACGTTCTGGCAATAGAAGTGGAGGTGGTACATGTGGTGGTTCCCGTGCCAGCGCTCTCGGTAGCAGAATCTGTGTGAGACCCCAAGACGATGGAATTGGTATTACGCTGCGCAGCAGTAGTGACAACACTATATCCAGTCTCGGTAGTGCTCAGTCCAACAAACTGGCTGTTAGACTCGATGGTACTTGAGCCAGGAATAACGGCAGCGGCAGTCCCGGTAGTCGATGCGCCTGGAGCTGTCGATGCTGGTGGAACATAGACTTTAGTACTGCTCTGGTAATCAGCGCCAGACTGCTGGCTCTGAGGGGGAAGCCCGTAAATGTTGCTGGAAGTGGCAGTGTCTCCGGCGACTGAGACACCTGAGGAAACACTACGGTAAGGTCTGCAAGGAGTGGCAGATGTCAGCGAACCTGCGGCCAGAAGGCCCAGATAGATGGGACGAAAAAGCATAGTGAAAGGAAGCCAGTTCCTCCCAGATGTCTGTTAAAAGAGTGAATATTACGAAAAAGAGTGAATAGTGGATGAAGAAAGTGGGTAGTCGTAAAAGAGTGACTCGACCTGAATGGAAAAGAAAAGAAATAATTTGATCAGCCAAAATGAGGACAAAATATGCCTTCTTGTATTCTCTTCCTGCATCTCTTCCTGCATCTCTGGCTCTGCCGTAATGCTGCCCTGAAACAAGTTGGCCCACGCTCACGCTGGCTCAACACACGTTCCACCCCCATACACACGGTCCCACGTTTGTTAGCCGTGGATATGTCTCTATCAGCCCTATGCTTGGCGGTTAGCAATTCTTTTCCCGTAAATGTAGAGTCATGCATTGTGTCCTTTTTCGAATAAAAAAACATTCCCATTAAGAGAATTTCCACATGCTTCTATGAATGACCTAATTCGCATCACAGAAAACATCTGAGATCGCCAGAAGAAGTCTTATCCCCTAGGCAGGGCGTAGAACAACTTAGTCGTGTCGGGCTGTTGGCAAGTGAGCTGAACGGCCAAGCTAATGCCACAACCACCAACGTCACCGATGGCCGGGACGAGCGGGCGGCACTAAGCATCACCGGCTAAAGATTCAGGGGCCGCTGTACGTGCGAGGCCATTATAGCGGAATAGGCTCGTGCCGAGAACTGGTCCGCGGTGTGGCTGAAATACTGATGCAGGGTTGGCCCGCTAGCAGAGACGGGCAGAATGTGAGACCGGTAGGCTTACCGCTAGCTCGCGCTACTCAATAGTCTCGTCCGTCCCCCAGCGCGAGACTGCGCGTGCTAAGATGGTGAAAACACCACAACCGAAGAGTTCTGCCCTGAAATAGATCATGTGGAAATTAGGGAAGTTGTGGTCTGCTTGCGTGCTTTCTTAGTTTGTGCCGTCGAGATGCGCGGGTGTGGCAGATGCCCGATCCAAGCTGCTGTCAATGGGCAGCCGGGTATAGGTGGCTGGACTAGATCACGATGTTATCGGCTTTCCCATTCTGACCACTGAGCTAACGTAGCTCAACTTTCGGAATTACTGAGCTATTTTCAGTGCAGTTCGTGACTGCGCAGTTCTTTAGCGTCGTACGAGATGGGCGATCCAACATTGTCATATTTGATGCAAGACAATGTTTGAGAAAAACGCGAAATATGTTAATTTCCATACCCTATACGCGACACTTTAACAAACACTCTTTGATGGCTGCAACAGCAAAGGGGTTTGCAGTGAAGGTACCATTGGGGTCAGCCTTGGCTCTGGCTTTGCCCAACTTGACATACTTCTCAGCGTCCTCATAGTAAGCCTGCCAAATATCCTCCTTGCTCAAGTCCCAATCGCCATAGGAGCCCCACAGAAGACGCCTGTCCTTGTTGCTGAATGAAGAGTTTGGACCAACAAAGACGCGGTCGTTGACCGTCTGCCACATCTTGGCATCCTCTCGGTAGTTTTCCTCATAAAAGCAGTCCAGGACTTGAACGACCGTCGAGTCTCTCCAGCTGTATGAGGTTCCATTGTCCTTGTTGTTGTAGAAGCGCGAGTTTGTACCTCCGAAGGGCTGGATCTGCACCGCAAGTTTGCATTTTTTGAAGTAGCGCTCAGGCTTGTCTTCCTTGTGGCTAGACTTGGCGCCCTTCCAGTAGACTAAGTGAATGCGCTCAGCCACTTGGTTGATCCACCCGTCCTTCTCAAGGGATGTCGAGTTTGTGGACCAAGTTCGCTTCACATAAGGGAGATCAAACTCTCGCTTCCGAGGAAAGATCCATTGTCCAGTCATCGTCGCCAAGCTTTCGTCATACTCCTCCATCTTGACGGTAAAGTAGGGATGATCCTTCTTCACCTGTCTGAACTTGTTGAACCACTCATCAACTGCAGCGTCATACCTTTCTCCCTGGCTAGTTGGGGCCCACTGAGCGTAGATCACAACCATGGCGGGCAATCTGCCTTCTAGCCACTCAAGAGCTTCAGGCTCATACTTTTGGAGACCCTTAGTGATTTGCTTGATAATAAAGTTCCACTCGGCGGAGTCTTTCAACGCAGGGAATAACTTGGCAATAGGAAAATCGACACTGACAACACTGAGACAAAGATCGTAGCCTTGAGCAGTTTGCTGATTGTCGGACATCTGTGCAAGAATTGTCAGAAGCTCCGTGAAAATTTTCTTGGTGTAGACACAGAGCATTTTCAATCCATGTGGGCCATTGAACTTCTTTTTGCCACCAGTGGTCTCGACCGCTTCAGCTTCGCCCTCGGCATTAATATACTCAAAATTGGACTGAAAGCCATCACCGCTTGGCTTGTAGCTCTGGCCTCGATAGACTTCGACAGTGTAGTGCGTGATGACACCAAAGTTGCCCGGGCTACCTCCAAGAATCGCACGGAATATATCTGCATTCCGAGCTTCAGAATACTCATCAATCTCGCCATCATGGCCCACCATACGAATCTTTCGGATATGATCACCAAATAGGCCAAAGCTGCGGCCAAGTTGACCGTAGCCGCCGGTTTGACCATGGCCACCCACACATACAAAAGCGCACTGCCCGTGGGGAACAAATAGATCATGGCTGGCGAGATAGGCGTTTAAGTCCTGGAGCTGAACACTAACGCCAACATAGACGAGTGCCCTGTCCTCGGGGGAAAGTGCTGGGATCTTCAGGCTTCACGATCTTCATGTCCTTGTATGTATTGGAAAGGTCAATCTAAATGTTGCTGCCATTTGTGGATGATGCGCCACTGTATTGATGACCACCACTCTTGATGGCGATGGAGACGTGGTTGGCGGTAGCCCACTTCACAGCGGATTTGACGTCTTCATCCTGTTTTGGCAGCACAATCAAGTCCGGGTGCAGGTCGTGATCAGCAGGGCCATAATTCTCCTTGCGATAAAATTGATCGCTGGCGGTTTCTTGGCTGTAGGATGAACTGGCATACTGCTGGTTGTAGAAGTTGTAGTCTTTCTTTTCAGCGTCATCGCCGTCGCGGGAGTATTGCATCCCTTGGAAGTTGGGGATAGATGGACTCATTCTTGCTTATCGAAAGTGGTGAAATGTAGATGTGATGAGGTGTGAGTTGCGAATTGAGTGGATGAGAGCAACGTCTTATATACGTCGCATTTCAGAGCCACCACGCTTTTTCAAACTGTTGTTACTTGACTGTAATGCAGACTTGGCCTCAACTGCTCGAGATGCAAAATATGGGACAGGGTTGTCACCTCGACTCCTCTTGTTGAGCCGATGAGCTAGTTTCACACAGGATGTAGGACTTTGCCAAGGTGCAACAAGGGCGCGTCTTGTTGGCTGCGATTACTGGGTCCTGAAAAAGAATCCAATGGCCGGGCGTCTTTCCACCCCAGCCCGTTTTCTTCCTTTGCTCAGCCAGCCTCTAAATTTCCATACAGTAAACTATTGATTCAGGGTTTGCCTGCAGCAAGCGCTGGGGCTGTCCCGTCTCAATAGCGCAGCGCCACTGTGGAGAATGTCTCGCCTTTGACGCCTTCACCCCGGCAATCGCGTTCTAAGAGACTTTTGCTATGGAATTCTTGTAAGAATTACTGATTAAGATGTTCTCTATAGCCGGTTGAAGGACTGCTACATAGTTTTGGAACCAGAAAAAAGGCGAACTATTTTTCTAGATACATCCAGCTCCAGCCTGTACAGCGAGCAGATAAAAAAAAAAGTAGTTTTATGGCCCAAATACCCATTGTGCCGTACATGTAAAGTTTATGAAAATCTGATTAAAAAACAACCTTTGAGGTGAAAATTTTAATACCTAGAAAGATATCTCCGAAACCTTATAAAGACTTAATAAAAGAGCCCCTCCTTACCCCGCCAACTTGGCCTGATTCAATCTACCATAAAAAAATAACTAAGCAAAAAAACAACACTCGTACACCATGGCCTTCCAAACTATTCGTTGTGTGTTGTTCCGCCCAGCTACTTTAAACGCCGATCAAGATGACTTCCTCATCGAGCAGTACGTACACGGGATTCCGTGTGCCCCTGAGAGCATCAACCCCGAGCCACACATCAAGGGGTTAAAGGCGGCAGGCCTGCTTAGGCGGGCACGGGAGAATAAGCTGCCGGGGTTCTCGTCCAAAGACACCCCCCTCTCTCTCACAGAGCGAAAGGCGAACTATAATGGCGTAGATGTAGGGAAAGGCCCGAGATGTGACGCGACAGTTGAAACCCTGGTTAGCTAGTGGATGTGATATTGGTTTGTAGTGGGCCTGTGGGCTAGCTTGTATGCATTTTGTTCTTTTTAGCTTGCTGCAACTGCAACATAGGCCCAGATCGAGGTCAAACTAAACAAATCACACGCCTTAGCTGCAGAATATCGGCAACACCGACAGACATGCATAATAGGCGTCGCTCTTGCGTAAGCTGCCTACTTGCAGGAGAGAAGTATTTGTGAACATAGGTAATGTACTATCCCTTTAACTGCGTTAGACCTCCACCCAGGTACCCCGCCCCATTACCCTGAACATAAAAAGCCCAAAATTGCAAATAACGCAAATCTATATACCTAAAATCATCTTTCATTATTATAGAATTATTTTGATTCAAAGAAAATTGCATATCTACAATACTGATAGCTGTGGTTAGCTCTCTATTCTGCCTGGTACCCGAGTGGAGGGCTAACGCAATTGGGGGGATTTTAATTGAGAGGTAGGAGCTATGTAAGGTCGAAAGAGTAAGTCCAAGTGTGGTGCTAAACGTCGAATGGATCCACAGATTAATTTCGTGTCGCATTTGCATAGACTTTTACAATTATCTACCACATAGCACGTATTACTACTACGAAGGAATATTTTAAAGGGATCTGATGAAGTAATTTGCTTGTGAATTTTTGGTCGACATTATTGGCCTCCCATAACAACCTTTTAGCAGAGCTAACTTCGGGGCTGACTAGGCATTGTCCCATAGGCCTATGGTTGAAAAAGGCGCACCGAATATCACACAGCACTAGATAACGAGTACAGTTTGTTGCATCGCATTGCCTCTAAACCGCGCCAGGAACTCATCTTCGTCCTCCTCTTCATCCGACAGATGCGGATAAATCTTGCGCATTCTCTCCTTTATGCGAGAAATGTATGGCCCATCCGTCTGCCTTCTTATTCCCACTCGTCGGTATGTGTTTTCAGTTTCGCTGATGCACTCAAGAACGAGCATGGATCGGCTCCAAAAGGGCCCCTCCGTTTCATTATCAATTCTTTGGAAGCTGAGCAGATGCATCACAGTCACCACTTTGCCATCCAGTTGGGAGATGACGTCTGTGCCACCTGAGTCGTGTTGAAACGACCAGGCCAAACTCTCTCCAGTAACACCACCGCTTGCTTTTTGAGAAAAGACAAGTTCAAACGTAGAGCTGTCTCCTCGACGTTTGATGGTGGCTTGCACTGCGTCACTAGTTATAGCTAATATTCCAACCTCTAACCTACCCGACAGTGGCGGCGTACTGGGCACACATTTGGCCACTTCGACTCGAGCAGACTCATAGAGTAGTGCTCGGCCGTTCCCCTTCGAAGGTCGATTTGCCAGGTGGATATCAGCTAGGTCAAACGAAATGTTGCCAGCCACAGAGGCCCAAGACCATGACGGGATCTTGCCAAGCCTGTCGGGTCTCGTGGATGATTGATGTGAAGACCAAGAGAGCCACATGGCGAGATTGTTTTCCCACAAACCACAAAGATATCTACCCATTTGCCCAGATTGCGCGATCATGGTAGCGAAGCCAGCCAGGGCGGGCAGTTGATCGGTAATGTGGGTAAAGTCGAGCCTGGTGAGATAGAAAATCTGGCGAGACCACAACTTTATGACCTGTTCAGTTTCAAGGTGTGACTCGGTGATGGCTAGAGCCTGGCTTGCTGTCTCTGAACCAGTCGGGTTCATTTCCAGGGCGGTTTGGATGCCGCCGCACTGACACAAAACACCCCCGTGGCATTCCCAGTGGACCTCGCGCGGGCCAAAATGCAGGAACCGAGTGGAAAGAATGCGCTCTTGGTAGACCCATCCTCGAGCGAGGAGTGGGAATTTGTTCTTGAGCGCAGCCTTATCCTCTAGCACGTTGTGATAGTGCTGAAGTGTTTTGCGTGCCCCCACTCGGAACCGAGTCTGTGTTCTTGGATCCCATCCCTCAATGAGCAGACTGGACTCGTTTTGCGGGACATGGTGGAAGAGGCCGCCTGCACCATCAGCTGACGCCGTCGCTGCGATGGTGAACTGTGCGTTTTGATAGTAGGATGCCATCTTCAAGGCTTCTGCTTCCCAGTCCTCGATGCTGTTTTGGATGATGCAGATGGAGTCAATCCAGACGTATTCTATCCCCATGTGATCTGCAAATAATATTGCTTCCTGAAATGTTTTGGAGAGTTCGGTCCAAGCTAGCCCTTGCTTGTGCTTGTCAAAATTTTCCACCGTTGTTGTAATGATTTGTTTTTTCCCCCAGCAATGACTGAGACAGACGTAGCCGCCCACTTGTCCAGGTTGACTCTCATAGAGGTGCACCCTGGAGTTGATCGTGGAGAGCGACTGATCATCGGGATTATCGGGGGGTTTGACACAGACTACCCATTTGGGAAGGAGTGTATTGATAGCTTTGCGGCACTGGGTATGATTGCGACGGCAGTCTGCAAGCCACTCTCGAGCTTGGTGGATAGCCGTTTCTTGGTTGTACGAGACATTGTGCGCGGGTCCAACGAGCTGCCACGGGCAAGTGCTTTGCTCCTCTGAGTATTTATTGGTTTAGAAATCCGAATGAAACTTGTCGCTGGCCCCAGTTCTGCAACTTACCTGGTATACAAAATAACTCAATACAATCCTGTGGTCTGTCATCATCATTGACTTCCTCGCCTGGTGTCACAACATCCCAGTGCATCGGCCCATCCTGACCGTGGAACGCGATCCTATAATCACCAGACAGCCGAGAATGTGCAGGATAGCAGTGATCAAACGCTTTGGATAGGATATGACATGTGGCACATCCGTTAGCGGCCGAGCAGGCAATATCGGCGGGTCGCGTAAAGAACCGGTCCCACACGCTTGGCTGGAGCGCATCCCAATCAAAGTTTTTGCAGTTGGGGCACGCGTCCGCATTTCTGTACCGGGAGGCACGATGCGACCGCTTCTCCATGGTTCCTATATGGTGTTGAACATCATGGAAGTGGGACAATTCCAAAAACACCAAGTTGGGTGAGGCACTAACTGCCGACGGCCCCCAATCCGACCCCGCCACGCCATTTGCTTGCCCTCACAAAGCCAAGATGAAAGTAATAAGTTGGCCTTGCATTTTTAGTTGTGACAATATTATTTATCAAGATCTGTTGGAGATTTGAAACAATAAACTCAGCATATTATTTATGTGTTTGCGTAAACCGAGAAATGTCTGCGCAGGGTCTACGACAGGGCTGGCTGAACCATCGGGGAGGCACCCAAAACAGCCGAGAGTTCGGCTTTGGTACATGGTACTCGGTTTATGCGAAGAACGGCTATCAACATCGCATTATATGACCTGTTTCTATCCAGACCTCCGGAATTCGTATGAGTCAGCTCGTCACTATCGGACTTGAATCAATTTATTGACGCACTACAAAAGCTTGTTGGTATTAACACACTCACTCATTCATTATTCAGCTTTCCTAGCTCCTGCATTGCAAAACCCAGGTTCTCAGTCTGAAAAAGTAATAGAAAGCAAAAAAGCATATAATGTTAAAGGATACATACGCAAAGCCAACCCCCCAGTACATCCACCGATCGCCATAGTGCATTCCCGATCGAGCCAAGACCTGGTCAGCAAATTTCAAGGGGCAATATGAGCAATTTTCTGTAGCACCAGGGTTGAACAGCCTTCCTGAGGCACCACCTGCAAGATACGGCTGTAGATATGTCCCACAGTTCTGACCTGGAGGAGGTTGAAAGACGGCCAGCTCTGCCTGGGAACAGACTATGGAGTTTCCTGAAAGTCCTGCGACAGCCACACCACCAACGAGATAAGTCATTGGTGATAGACGATACATAAAGACCCAGAAGCCCGGCAGAGCTATCGGAGTCTGAAACACACCTGCGAACAAGATCATCATGGAGAATAGGATTGTCGTTACGCGGCTTGCGGTTGTTGTGTCTGGCAAGGGTGCAACCACCATGTGCGCAAAGGTTCCTGCCATGATGTAGAAATGAATAAATAATAGTAAAACAATTGCCTGGTCCTCGGCAGACCGAATGCCGAAAACCGTGTAGTTGAAGATGGCAAATGTCAGCACGCCAAGGATGATGTGGCATGGTATTTCAGCCAACACGTTTGCGAGAATGAGAACCGCCCAGGAGTACATGTTGGAGTGTCTCTCACGGCCTTCGTAAAGTGCGCGTTGAACAAGAAAATTTGGCATAATCTATACACTGCATCAGCAGCCATCATCTAAGGCTTTTGTGCTGCTGTCGTGTTGTCCTTACCTGCTGAACCAAACTGCTAAACATTGCACATACCATGAGAACAGAAAATATAGCGTTCTGTGTACCCGTTATAGTCTTTCCAGGCTGGAAAAATGAGAAGGCTATGAATAATGCGCCTGTGAGACCAAGCATGATTTTGCTTATGACATATATCGGTGATCTCCAATATTGCTGGAATACACGACGACAGATAATGGGTATCTGTGCAAATAGACTGACTGAATAGGTCATGTTGTGCTTGGAATTGGCCATTTCGCCTGTGACTGCTAAGCTTCGTGTCGAAGAATCATGTGCCATCTCCTGTAGCACGGATGCGACTTCACTCGCCTCTAAAGATTCACTCCAGAAGCGAGGCCAGTGGTACCTTTTGCCGTTGGCATTTCCAAGAATGTTGAGCAGGTACTCCGCAGGATTCTCAGCAGCAGCGCATATCCTTGGTCCTCTGTTGCCAAAATACCTGAGCACAGTCTCTGAGCTCTCCCCGATGTCTCCAAAGTAGGCGACCCTACCCCCTTCTGCCATCAACAACAGTCGATCAAAACATTGGAAGAGCATTGCGCTTGGCTGGTGGATGGTGCACAGGATTCCCAACCCCCCGTGTGCCAGCTTCCGGAGCAGGGACAGGATGGCCTCGGAAGATTGGCTATCGAGGCCAGAAGTCGGCTCATCTAGAAACAAAAGCAACGATGGTTTGCCAGCAAGCTCGACACCAATACTGAGCCTTTTCCGCTGCTCGACATTAAGTCCTTTACCTGGCAGTCCAATGACAGCATCTGCAAACTCATCCATACCAAGCATGTTGATGAGCTCATCTGCAAATGCAAGCTTCTCACTCGTCGGCACTCCGGGCGGCTGTCGCAAAATTGCCGACAGCCTCAACGCTTCTCGCACCGTCGACGTTTCAAGGTGCACATCCTGCTGCTGAACATAGCCAACAGCATTCTTGAATGAGACCGGAAGGGGCTTCCCACCGACGTAGAACTCACCTTGAACCGCACCAGCCGGCATTCTCTGGGCTAGTGCGTTCAAAAGCGTCGTTTTACCCGCTCCCGAAACGCCCATGAGAGCAGTCAGAGTGCCTGGTTCCACCCAGCCAGACACATTATCCAGCAGACGCCTCGATCGTCCCCTTATTATGACATCTAGACAGACATGCCTCCAACAAAATGGCTCCCCATTTGTGTGGACCGATGCCGCCTCGATTGTGTCCACTTCAAGGGTTCCTGTGCACTTTGCCTGTGGCTGCTCGGTGTCAATTGTGCGGTGAGACTTTGAGCTGCCGCCTGATAAGGTCCGCGGCAAGTGGCCACGCAGGAAAAGTAGGATATCTGGATTAGTAGAGGCGCGAACATGAAGATCTGTTGCTAGTAGATATGTGCATAGGAAAAAGGCCAAGACGCCGAGAAGTATGCCCATATTACGCCATATATGCGAATAGCTGTAATTGTAACTCGCCTTGAACCAAGCATCGCCGTTCACAAAGGTCTGGCCAGCCACCGCTCCAGGGACAGGGCAAATGAAGGTATCATTCGTCAAGTTTTGGTAAGGGGGCACCAGTTTGGAGCAAGGATAATCGGTGCCATGCGCTTGGTTAACCAGCAGCGCTTCAAAAGCGTAGGAAAGCGGATTGATGTGAGTGATCCATTTGAACCAAGGGTGCATGCTTGGGCGTGGCAGCACGAAACCGGTATATGTAGTGAATACCAGAACTAAAAGCCCAGAGATTGCCATTGCCTGACTAAGTGTCGTGGTTGAGGCAGCGATTGTGCGAAAAATCATCGACATGGCCAGCGTCGCAATGAAGACGAAAAGAAAAAAGATGAAGAACTGACCAGCTGTTGGCGCAAGCCCGGATAGGAAGTAAAGAGTGATGTTGAAGCATGTACCAATTACAAATTTGACAGGAAGATCAACAATTACATTAGCAAGCGCGTCGGCCGAGGGTCGATAGAAGGAATACGATGCTTGCTTGAGGATAACCGGGCGCCCCCTGTACAGATTGTGAATGTCTGTTATGGACATGAGTACATTCAGGAGAACTGAGAAGAAGAGAACCGATCCGTAGGAAAAGAATGCATCGGAAGTGCTTGGAGTGCCGTGGAAAATGGAACCCACCACAAGCGCAATAAAAATCTCCCCAATGAGCGCCGTCAACACTGAGACTTTGTCATTCCAAAGCTGCTGGTAAGCCCTTTTGACACAAAGCGCTGTCTGCATTGGAAATGATATCGTCTGAGTGGCGTTGGCCAACATACCTTTGGCCTTGATCCTGCTGCGAGCCAGCTCGAATTCTCTCTGGATCGCCTCCCCATCGGAATAGTGATCCCTTTGGTACTTGTCAATCTCTACCTGAAGGGAAGCGTACTCTGATGATGCACGCCAGCAATATTGGAATTCATCAGGCGTTCTGGGCACGACATTCTCAAACCCTTGCCTTGGGATTCGCTGGGCTGGGTTCGTGACTGCAGTTAAAAAGTCTGCCGTTGTTTGTCTTGAATGGCGCTGCCAGCCCATACGCTGAAAATATTCGGAAGCTGCGGCAGCAGGTCCGAAGAAGGCTTGTTTCCCCTCATACAGAAGCAGAACCTTGTCAAATAGATCTATGATCGCCTGAGAAGATTGGTAGATGGCCGCCGCGTTCGAGGATTGGGTCACTATTGGGCAGTTAGTATTCAGTTTGTCATAGCCATGACATCCTGCAGCAGCTCTTACAATCAGAAAGGGTGCGTAGTCGATGGACGAAATGCAGAGCAGACTCAGCATCCAGGCCGCGGGTGGAATTATCCCACGCTGATATAGCAGCCTCAGAGAGAGCTGTCTCAGCAATGGAGACTCTTTTCCTTTCGCCGCCTGACACGCCCCGCACATAATCATTTCCTACAATTGTGTTGAAAGTGTGAGACAGGCCGAACACCGTCAACAAGACTTCCACAACGTGCTTTATACGATCGCCTCGGTCTATGCGCGGCAGACGTGCTCGTGGAGTCCGCATTGCTGCAGCGAACTCCAGAGTTTGCGCAACCGTTAGGTACGGAAGATGTTCATCCACTTCTTGGTTGTAAATCAATTCGCCTTTGAAATGCTTGGCCATGATTCTTTGCGGGATACCTAGGTTTATCAATACTTCTGTAACTGCCATACTTCTCTGATGACGCACCTGTGTAATGCAGAACGGATGCTGGGTCGAGTTTCAATCCCCGCATTTCGCCTGTAATTGCCTTTAAGAAAGTGGTGCAGCCACTCCCAGGATGTCCCAGGACAAGGAGGAGTTCTCCCTTCTGTACGACCCCTTCAAGACCGCTCAGAATGGTTCTGGTTGATTTGGGTTGAGACCAGGATCTCAAATTGAATAGAGAGGTGAAGAATGACCCTACGGTGTCTTGTTGTTCGAATGCGGGACCACTACCACTGACAGTCAGGCCTTCGAAGACAAAGCCGGAACGTGGCGGTGCTGGGAGTCCCAAGTCATTTCTCAAACTGACAAGTCTGTGAGACCATCTTTCAAAGTTGAAATGCGGACTGGATGGATCCAAAGATTGATCGAAGATGCCCAACTTCGTCAGGGCGGCATCCCTGGATTTGCTCAGGCCTTCTCCAGGCAGCTCAGCAGGCACCGTAGAACCCATGAAGCCACGAATATTCGTTCTTAGATCTTGGGAAGTTGTTGTGCAACGTTTGCGACCTAATGCACTGGGGTACAACGGATTCCGAGGCGCATTCATGTTTGTCTAGATTTAGTATGGCTGCAGGGTGGTATGTGCGGCCAGTGCGAGCTGTAGAAAGAGATACAATGAACCTTGCGGCCATGGTGCTGAGCCTCTAGAAAGCCCAAAGGTGATGTAAATCAATCAATGGATATTATTATCACATGCAAAGGTGGCGGGCCCCCCCTCAGGCGAGGCCTTAGTGTGCAATACCTGTGCCATGTCGTTTAGGGCTTATCGACGGAGACACAAACCAGACAGAGAGTGGTCTGATTCATGCATAAGATTTTAGTGAATTGTCTTGCTGGAATGAGTTCCGGAAGGACGCCGATTGGCTTAGCGAGTGTCTATCTTATGCGATTCACATGCATTTTTTGTGTCGTAATAATGGGTAGACCACACCATGAGAGCTGATGCATTGCAGCGCCACCAAAAAGAGGTGTGACGACAGAAACTTTCCCGACTTTCACTGCAACGCTCAATTAGATCTTTGCTGCAACAAAATCATACCCTTGCTCGCGATGCAGATTATTCCAGTCACAGTACATGCCGTCTGTATGCACTTTTGGGTGTTGCATCTATGCGAACTTGCATGGTATATTAAGTATGACGTCCTTTGATTCAAGACTTTGCATGCCAGCTCCTTGGCTCAGTGATACTACTCCAAACGCGAGTCTTGCCACGATCAATCGAAAGCCTATCTCAAGCGAAATTCAATACGGCATTCCAAAATGTCTGGCACTGCACACAAGGTCATATCGGTCCTGCTGCGCTTTGCAGAGTTTTCTTCCGCTCTCATTGTCTTGGGAATTCTCGGTCACTTTTGCTATTGTCTCAGCATTGCGGAGGCACATGCTGACGGCAGAATTGTATACACGATGGTAGTTGCGGGTATTGCCATCATGTACTCCATTTGCTTTTGTCTACCATTTGCCTCTCTCTTCCTCGGGTTTCCCTTTGACTTTATCTTATGGGTGATGTGGCTGGTGGCATTCTGTCTCCTTGAAACGGTAAAGGCCCCAATCGCTTAGCGGCAACTGTTGTACTCATCTATTAAACTAGAAAACGGCCTCTGGGACTTGCTCGTCTCGCTGGTACTACGACTACTGGGGCTACTACTGGGGCCGCTACTGGCACGTGGGTCCCATTGGACGAGTTGAAATTGATAGAGCTGGGTGCCCCCAGTGGAGAACAGTGCTGGCATTTTCCTTCATTGCCTCATTTATTCATCTCACAAGTGGCTTTTTGGTGCGTAACACCCCTGCATGGCTATCCCTGCCTCTCATCATCACGGCTTACCACGTCTGCCAGGGAATCTACGTCTGTCAGACTTATGTTCAGTGGAAGAACACGATGCAGGACTTCAAAAACCAAGCTGAAAAGCTTAGAAAGTAAGTAGGCCAAGAATTGTTCAGAGGCAACTGGGTAGCACTGACACAACTTATCCCTAGACCGCATGCTAAGCCAGATGCTTCCTCTCAGACCCGAGATGTTGAGAATGGAGTAGACAACCAACCTAAGAACGAATAAACTGTGAGTGATTATGTTGATCGTATGCCTCTCAACCGGTGGAAGTATTTTGTTGTATCAAGGCGCCAGCGTGAAGAACGTATCAGAGTGAATATCAATACGTAAGAGAAAAAGGGCTGGAAAGACATTTCTGCAGATTGGCAACCGATAAGTATGGAAATTACTGTTTCCAAATATTATATTATCCACTTCAATTAAAGGAGGCTTTTGCTTCACAAACGTAGTGTCTAATTCAAAGTCAATACGGGGATAAATAAGAGTGCAACAGATTGCGGCCCAGATTTGAAATGATCAGCAGCATCAAAAACTACAACCAAATACGCTCTCCATGGGTTTGCAAGTGTTCTTATGCTCGTCTAAGCGACCATGGTATTATCCACGTTCATACACGTGCTGTGACCAACTCAAGGGCGGAACGTACAAGACCAGCAATATAAATTGAATTCCTCTGCTATAGCCCATGCTGCGGAGCTTCTGCGGTTCAAAGTTGACAAAGGTCTCACATTAAACTGCAGAAGGAGGGATTTCATGAAAAGGCTGGTGAAAGGTTTTAGCAAGACCAACGTCCTTTATCCCACACAAACTGGCACAGCCTGGAGGAGCATCTCTAATACGGTGCAGAATCCATATCCGGAAGCAATCCCTTGGTGGCCGGCCACATTTGAATTACTGGAGGATATGTCCAATCCAGAGGAAAAGCTTTCTCCTCCATTACACACTAAGGGCTCATTTGGATCATATTCTACTACGAATAGATCATTATAGATGCACTACCAAGGTGGGCACCATCTGATGATGGTGGCGTCCCAATGGCGCTCTAATAGCATATCTAGGTTTGTAGCATAAGTTGACCAGGTTCTAGACCTAAATCGAATGTGTGACTGTAAGCAATAATAGTTGCCGACTGCAATTGGAAAATCTTACTCCGATGGTGACATGCAAGCCATCGAAAGGCATAGCAACCACACTGCTACTTCGCCAACGCCACTTATTATTATCCAATCATATGTAGACAGCTTGAATCTGTGGAGAGAACTAACTGAGAAAAGACCACTAATCGTGGGAACATCACTAAATTCCACGAGAACTGCGGTAACACGTTTTGCCAGATGTATCCGAAATGCGGATATCACATGCCAAAAAGTACAAGACGATGACCAATAGAACTATGTAATACACTTGTCATGAAAATGCTAAAAATACGTGTCCCGTAGCTATTCACTCTCATCTACATCGTCGCTTAGGATGTAGTCTGTAACCGCTCCCTGGATTATGGAGACCGCAATGTTTGCAAAGGGATGCTTCTTTTTATCGACACCAAAAAGAAACTCAATGGATGCCGAAATTACTGCAGCCGTGCCAACTTTAATTCCCTTCTCACCAAACCACGATCCAGAGTCATTTCGAACCCGAAACACTGCCGCCGCAGCTGTGCCAAGAGCCTTCTCTGCTGCCTTCTCCACTTCACTACGCCCTGTTGGGGCATTGAAGTGCTTGTGGTATCCTTCGTGAATATTTGAAGCGGGAGATAAGCTGCGAGGCCGCCGGTGGTGGACTGACACAGCTGCTAGTTTGGCATCACCACTGCCCATGTCTGTTGGTATTGCCTCGCCACCCTGGTTTAACGCTCGAGATGAGCTGACCATATTGGGCCCCCCCATGCCCAGCTGGCTTTTGGAGGAGTACTGGTACTCGTGTTTATCGCTCAACCGTTCACGGGGTCGATGACCACGAAACGAGTGATGAATTTGATGGTTTCCGGCATTGCAGTCCATAGCTGTGTTCAGATGAGAAGTCATACTTCAGGATCTGACTCCTTAGCGAAATAAAGCCCAAATATATCTCCTCTCCACTACCAAGAAAAAGTAGAAGACCCAATTGGCCAAAAGCCCCTCGGGTGACGGCCGGATCCCCGATGATGGCGATTAGTTTGGCATGTGATTGATGAAGAGCAATACGAGATTACGCCCTTGGGCAGGCTATGAATATGCCTAGATTGTGGACTAAACCTAACCAAAATAGCACTGCAGACAAGGCGAGTGATGAGTTGTCATGCTACATAATCACAAGCCCATATTGGTTCATAAAACCACAATAGCGATGCCAGAGGCCATTTTTCGGACAGTCCTGTGGGAATTGTATGACACCTCAACCCTTACCATGGAAGTGTCGATATCCGATAATTCAACCAATGAGCAATTTTCTTGCCAGCCATATTTCTTTTCGTGTTGTAGCACTCTGCGGTGGCTTAAGCCTCACCCCAACGCCTCCAATAACAAAGGTACCATAAAGTTCACATGACCCAGACGCAAACGTTCATGTTAGTGGAAAGATTGCATGATGAGAGCTAATTTAACTTTTTGAACAGCTGAAATCAACATCCATTAGTGAGATGCAGTGTGCCCGTGTTGCCATTGTAGGGGGAATCGTTGCTGGTTGGTTCTCAGCGGTGCATGTAGCGTAGGACTGAATGTAACGATATGATGCATGCATCGTAGGACCGAATGTAACAGTATGGTGCATGCGCAGGATCTGATGTAACGGTGGGGCTTGATGTGACCGAATGTTGAAACTTTCCTTTAACTCTTTTGAAGGTCAAACATGGAATGGGTGTGCTGCTTGGTTTGCAAATCAGCTGATGCAAACATGCTGGCAATGATCCAGCTGGTGGCATGTGTAACGGGAGGAATGTCGCGAATCATATTTGTTTTGTTTGCCATTTCCATCTTGTTAGATTGAATATGTCTCGCATGACTGACTTTGTTTTTAACGACATAGAGTTCAAATGCTTTCCGAACCCTGCTGGATGGGATGCTACATCACATCAATAAACAATATAACCGATTATCTGAAGGGTTCCGTCCCGATCCCGGCAAATGGGCGGATTTTCTCTGCTCCCAGACCCTAGAGAAATTCCCGTGAGTGGAATGCAATGTGTTTTTTTCACCCCTGGCGCATTAGTACACAGATTGAGGGGTCCAGAATCATTAGATGCGATGCGAATGTTACGGTGATATTCTCGTGAAGTCTATTTGGTCAGGTAAATGAGTTGCACCAACCATTTTCTGTAAAGGGGTCCGAAATTCAGACCATTGGCATTAGTGACAAGCCGGTCATTTGTGGGTTCCGCTTCCGTGGGTCGTTCACGGAGGCTGTATTTATGATGTCTAGTCATGAAATGGTAGCGCGAGAGATGAGAAAAGATTCAAGGTTGTTTAGGTGGTATTGAAATAGCGTTATCATCCTGTAGAGTAGTGCAAGATTACTACATTGGGAGGAGTCCTTCTTTGATCTGATTTTATACAGGACGTACCACACGGTACCAGTGACGTCAGATTCCTACCGGCGAGATGGAATGATGAATTTTATGAACTTGGGCCGACGGATTGGTGTAGGTGATGTAAAATTATCCCGTGGGCTCACAAAGCTCAACCCATTCATCATTCTCATCACACCTTAGGTTGCAAAAGTCCACAGCTACACGTCCAGTGCAGCCCATATCATCATGTTGTGTTGTTTTGCAATCCTCATCATTACCATATTCATATGCGTCACATGTATGCTACTAAAAGACTTGACGGCTCCTTCACTCAGCTAATGGACTCAACTATAGCATGTGCTTCTATCTGGGAGAGGGATACATTGATACGGAAATCCCAACCAAACGCCCCCGATGGTTACGCTCCAGCTCGGGTGTCCTGCCCAAAAGCTAAACCAACAATCCGTGAAGCCGCAGGCCTGTCTGCGGACGAAAAGACATGGACGAAGCTTCGCGGAAACAATACAATTCAATCTCTAAGAGATATTTTGAGCCGGGTTGATTTTGGAGATTTTGATGCCAAGTCCTATATTGACAGCATTGAATCTGGTACTGGGTTGATTCCTAGGATTGGTATTGCCATTTCCGGAGGAGGCTACAGGGCTCTCATGAATGGTGCTGGTGCCCTGACGGCCTTCGACAATCGTACCCGAGGTTCAACTGACGAAGGGCATGTGGGCGGCATACTCCAGGCTACAACATATCTCAGCGGTCTTTCTGGTGGTAGCTGGGCAGTCGGAAGTCTTGCATTGCAAAATTTCACAACGGTTGAGTCCATCATCTTCTCCAGGAACGAGTTTCTCAGCCACCTTTGGCAGTTTGATGACTCCATTCTTGAAGGCAAGCCCAATCAAAGGAGTAAAGATATGATACAGTCCTCTAACTGAACACAGGGCCAGCATCCTTATCCGTAGGGGAATACTACAGCGAGCTAACCGACGATGTCAACAAAAAAACGAGCGCTGGTTACAACAAGACCATTACGGACTACTGGGGCAGGGCTCTATCGTACCAGCTGATCAACGGAACTGATGGGGGGCCAGGTAAGTTAAATATTTGTGTGAGGAGTTGCTTCTGATTATGATCTCAGCATACACCTTTTCCTCCATTGTAGAGGACGATGAATTCATGAAAGCCAGGGCACCTATGCCAATCATAGTTGCTCTAGAAAGGCCTCCAGGACAGCTACACCTTCCAGAAAACATCTCGGTTTATGAGTTCAACCCTTGGGAGATGGGCTCTTATGATCCAAGCCCCGGTAGCTTCGCCCCGTTAAAATATATTGGCTCGAACTTCACAAACGGTGCCATCGACCGAGACGGACACTGTGTAACTGGGTTCGATAACGCTGGATTTATAATGGGAACATCGTCGTCACTTTTCAATCAAGCACTCTTACAGATCACTGGGAATTCAAATGTGCCAGATTTTGCCGTAACAGCCCTCAACGACACTCTAAGAGACATTGGCGAGGAGAATTTGGATGTCGCCGTATGGCCGAACCCGTTCTACAAGTACAATACTCGCCGCAATCTCAATGTGGATAGTCACGTAATCACGCTAATAGATGGCGGTGAAGATTTGCAAAACATTCCTTTGCATCCTCTTACGCTATCTGACCGAGTGGTCGACGTTATACTTGCTGTCGACGGCTCTGCTGATACTTCAACCAGGTGGCCAAACGGTACCTCTCTCTTGGCAACATATAACCGATCCAGAAAGGGATTCTCAGACAATCAGATGGACTTCCCTGAGGTCCCAGATGGGAATTCTTTCGTCAACCTGGGCCTGAACAAGCGGCCGACATTTTTCGGCTGCAACGACAGTAAGTCGTTGGGTCCACTGATTGTGTACTTGCCTAATGCTCCGTATTCCTATCATTCCAACGTTTCCACATTCGATCTTGAGTATAGTGATTCCGAGAGGGACCAGATTATTAAAAATGGCTACAACGTCGCTACCATGGGTAATGGCACATTTGACCCTGACTGGCTCACCTGTCTAAGCTGCGCTATCCTAGCCCGAAGTTTTGTTCGCACTGGAACCGACACGCCCAAGAAGTGCGTTGGTTGCTTCGCAAGTTACTGCTGGAATGGGACGACGAATTCTACGAAGCCTACAGTGTACGATCCGGAGCTGATGGTCGAGAGTAGAGCTTGTTTGTACGCGGTGCTACCAGCAACTGGCATCATGTTGATCTGCTTCATGACTCTATTGGTGCTGCTCATGTTCTGAGTAATTCGGCCAATCTGTTTCATGGCCTATTAAAATCTGAGCCTGTCTGTGTTAGGGGTACATGATTTCGCATGCTACATTGAAAAGAAAAACTGAAATGGGAGATTATTTGGGATTTCCAGGAGATATCACATCCATTTCACCTCCATTCTTTCAGTCTTTAGTCCTTGGGTATTATGGATGAGAAGCTCAACGGGAGAATGACACTGTCAAATACCTACAATCAGAATGAATTCGCATTTACTTTGAGATACATGGCTATCTATACATTGTGAAGTAAATTGCTCGGTCGCAGCACACTTCGCACTGCCAGAGCAGGTGACGAAATGCGTGTCAGCCCAAAAATGATAAGATGCCACACCAGTGAAGAGCACTCGCTCAAGTATTTGCACGCTTTTGAAAGCAGAGTAAGTTGGTCCTGTGGGCCCGCGTGACAGATTCCAGAGCCTCTGAGGCGTCACTGATGTTTGGGCCCAACATGGGTAGGCCTCTTCGCTGGGGTGGTGGAACAGCGAGTGTAAGCGCCCAGGATATGCATTACAGCGGCCGCCGTTTGCAAATTTTTGTAACATGGCACATACCGATTTATCAAAGGCGTAACTGCCACGTCATGTTTCCATTGGGATCGATAAAATGGTCTAGACCCGCTACTTTCTCGTTAAGCCGTTGCACTCACTGCTACCCTGCAAGGTTAAGGTTACAGTCGCCGAGGCAGCTCAAGGTTGCATCAAAGCGCAAACCTTCTTTAGCTTACTTTTCACTAGCATCAGCCCTCGGATTGCAAAGACAGATTTCGCAACAAAGACATCATTGTCGTCATAGGGGCAAGATAACCCTCTGTGGCGTTACTGAGAGAAGTGCAACACTGTTGGAACATTGAACTTTTCATGTGACGGACGAATGACTAGCATTATCCCGCTCTTCACGGATTATTTGACGATGGTTGTAATGAGCTTTTCTGGCAAGGTTCCTGGTTTGAGTATTTGACGTGAGGGTGCACTGGCTTTGGGTCTCGCAAAAAGAAACAGAAGAAAGCAAAGGAATCCCCTTATACAGCCTGAGAGGACGTAACCAAAAATGGAATTTTCCGATTATGAAGAGGTGACTCATGCATCTGCACTTGAAGACGAGGAAGCGACACAAGAACCTTGCCCAACTCCGACTTGTGAGCACCTTGTGTCCCCTCAAATTTTACGTGGTGTGCTTCCTCCATGGCTGGGCCGTGGGGGAAAGCTGATTGGAGTTGTTGACATGGGAAGGTAAGCAACATGCTGAAAGGATTCTTGCACTTGATTAAAGGGGTACTAGCAACGGCATACGATTCTCCATTTCCGATATTTCTGAGCCACTAGCTCGCATCCTCCCGACTGTTCTTGTATATCGGTCCTCCTTATCACTGTACGACGCTCAATTTGAGCCAGAGTCAGGAAAGCGAATACCGATTCCACCAAAGGTGATTGAGTCTGTGTGCAGCCTCTTGAGCAGGTTCATAGTGACTTGCCATGACTTTGGTGTGCAAAAGGAAGAAATCCACGTTGTCGCAACCGAGGCGACTCGAACAGCTTTGAATGCTACTGTGTTCATGAGGACAATAAAAGAAACCACGGGCCTAGTTCTTGAGCTACTGCCCAAGGAACAAGAAGGCCAGATAGGAGCACTTGGGATAGCCAGCAGCTTCTCAAATATGTCGGGGCTCGTCATGGACCTAGGAGGAGGCAGCACTCAGATATCGTGGATGATCAGCCGGGCAGGACAGATCAGAACCAGTCCACATGGAAGTATCAGTTTCCCCTATGGAGCTGCAGCCTTGACAAAAAAGCTGTCAGACCTGAAGCGTGACAAGGACAAGGACAGTGGGGAAGCAGCCGTGAAGCAGTTTCGGACAGAGATGACGAGCAACTTTAGAGGAGCCTTTAATCGCTTGCAGATCCCCAGGGAAATGATTGAGATGGCGGAGCAAGAAGACGGGTTCCACATCTACCTTTCTGGAGGAGGATTCCGAGGCTGGGGCTATCTGCTGCTCTACCTGAACCAGTCAGGCGATAAGCACTATCCCATTTCCATCATTAACGGATACACCGCCAAACGAGAGCAGTTTGAGGACACAAAGACCATCGAAGACGCAGCCAAAGCCGCCAAAACAATTTTTCGAGTTTCGGATCGAAGACGGTCCCAGGTTCCATCAGTGGCGTTTCTCGTCAACGTACTTGCCGAGGCCATCCCCCACGGAATTCAAGAGGCGCACTTTTGCCAGGGTGGCGTAAGAGAAGGGTTTCTCTTTAGGAAGCTTCCCGTGTCAGTTCGGCAACAGTCTCCTTTAGAGGTAGCGACAAGCTACTTTGCACCAGATTCACGGCTTGAAATTCAGCAATTGCTTGAGAGTGCCATCCCAGGCCCATCAGCAAACAAACGGTTTCCGGAACAGTTTGGCCTTCACGTTGTTGACGCGTTTGCAAATTCCATGTATCTGCACATGTTCATGTCTAAAGAAACAGCGTCAACCACTGCCCTTTACTCTACAAGTGTTGGTCTCATGTCAACTATCCACGGCGTCTCGCATCGAGACCGAGCTCGGCTGGCCTTGATGCTGGAGCAAAGGTACAGGGGAGAGCTCCCGCCGCGAGAAGTGGAGTTTCGCAACCTGCTTCAGCAACTTATCACGCCAGAAGAGGTGTGGTGGACTTGTTACATTGGCAGAATAGGATATCTTGTGACGCAATTATATCCCAGCGGAAAGATCCACAAGTCTCACCCTAAAGTTGTCTTTTCGGCCCAATGGTCATGGAGCTTGGGTAAGAGGAATGATAAGCATGGTATTCTTCTCACTATTTCTCTGCAGAAAACAAAACATGACGAATCAAAACTCAAGCAAACTATTGGTGAGATTGTCTCTGTAGTGGAGAAGATTGGTAAGAAAAAGTATTGGATGGGAAGAGAATATTCCTGGAGAATGAAGGTAGAGATTCAGGTCGTGGAGGAAGGGATCCTGACTGTTGATTCTTAGTTATTTCGGTGTCTTGAAATTAAATTAAATTATGTGTTTATATGTTGATCTGTTCTGAAAAGGTTCATGAAACTGTAGATTGAAGTATTGTATGCCCAACTTACCTCAGGTTATATAATTAGCGAAAGCAAAAAAACTACTTATAATACTTCTATTAATTGTTATTTTATTGACTCCAACCAGTGGAAAATTATATTCAAGCGCCCCTAAAAGCAGATGTTATGACCCAGCTCAGAGCCCGTAGTAATGGTAGCCACGGGGGAACCCCGTCGTCCATCCAACTAGAATTGAGGTTAGTATGTGGTATGAGTGAAAACGAGCTTCACGGGGCTCGGGCGCTTGCCAACGGCTCCGAGTTGGGCATCAGCGCAATGTATTGGGCCTTTCCGTCACCACCATTCGAATACGAGTCAGTCGCAAGGTGAACTTGCCGACTCCGAAGCACGGCGTCTGGAAAAGCTGTTTGCAGATTTCGCTACTGGATTGGGCCGTTGGAGAAGCACATGCCCCATCAAAGTATGAATTGGATAATAGAATAGTAAAGTCTGCGTACAGTCTATGATAGCAGTGTCCATCCGTGATCAATGGGTGCCTGGGGGCTAAAATCTGCTAACAGTACCCTCTCGGCAGCCAGCTGCGGAGTAAGATTTATCCCCAAGCTTCTCCGATCTTAGGAAATTTGTCCAGCCTTCCTCTAGTTTGCTTTAGTCTAGTTCACCCCACTTCTACTATGATTTTATGGGTCTCGTATTAACCCCTCATTTCGCTTGCGCCCACTCCAACCACCCTTCCTCGTTGCTGCATCATTCCATTGAGGCGGAAGCGGAAGCGGAACCCGCCTTCCTTGTCGAGAGCATGAGGCCTATGCTTGTGTTATATTAGCCGGGAACCCAAAGGGTTGAGGTTGCCAAGTCGGAGGCGGAAGCGGAAGCGGGGTGGTGGGGCGGATATGGAAGCGGAGGCGGAGGCGGAAACTGGGAAAATGCCAACCGCTAAGCAGACCCAGGTACTGTAAGAGTCTGGGCAACAAACTGAAATCATCAGTGACCCTGTCGCGTCCCATTAAATCTTTGTTTACTTTTAGTTTCAGCTAGCTTTCAGCTACTCATCAGGCTTTGCGCGTCCAGCCTGCACAGGCAGATTCTTCAAACTTCATCACTTCAACAGCCACTGTATTACCTCCGTTGAATTATATATTAAACTAACCTTTTCCCTTACATCCTCCGGATCTTCATACACCATTCCCGATGGTTCAAGAGTCCATAACAAGAGCCGAGATTCGTTCCGTGAGTATTTCCTGGGTTGTGGAGGAAATCAAAGTGGGTACGGTCGGAAAAGACAGTTAGTTCAGGGTAGCAGATGTGCTCAGAGGAATGTAGAGATTTGTAATCAAGCCCAATGGTAGATATGTGGTAGCTTAGCCGCCAACGCTCTTGGTCCTTTTATTATTTTCACCATGTATATTTCTCATGTACTGAAGGTAGCTCTCAAGCCCTGTTTGCTTAATTAGTGCTGCTTTGAAAGCTGTTCTCGTGTTTGGTGAATATAATATAAAAGTCATTGTTGTCCCTCACACCAATCTACCACCAAAGTCTGCGATTCTTCCATCCATGGAATAGAGCACTAACACACAGAACTCTGCTCTAATGCGACATAGCATCTGCATGCTCACCTTCGGGATCAACCATCTTGGATACTGCTCCTCCTTTACCAAGAACTCCATCACCAAAAGCTTCTGCCGTTTCTTCTAGTGTGTATCCATGCGTTTCTGGGAATACCAAGGCTATGACGATCAATTCAACAAGAAGTAGCGCACAAAAAACAGTGTAATACTTCCAGCTGATAGCGTCCATAGCTACAGGGTTCACAAACCCATTATAGACATTTGTAAGCGCATTAAAAACGCCAAATACGGTTGTTCCCTTAGCTCTGAGATAATATGGTAGAATCTCAGAGATGTACAGATTGGGAAGAGCATTCATGCACACATTGTAAGTGGCATAGAATAAGAATATCATGGCCAAGACACCTTGGCCAAGTGACCTTTGTTCAAAATTTCGCTGCTCATTAATGGCAGACAAGACGGTCCAGATGACAAATAACATGAGCATGGTCCCAAGACCAAAAATAAAGGTCGGGCGTCGCTTGACTCTGCCCACGACGAAACCGCTTATAACCGCCGTTCCGAGGTTGTATACCATCAAGCATCCGTTTATCACAAGTTGCTCTCTGGAATCGGTGATTCCGATGGAGTTCAGAATCAAATTCAAATAGTATGAGACCAATCCGTTGCCGCAGAGCTGTTGCGTAATGGCGAGAAATACTACAAGAAATAGACGGTGGCGATTGGCTTTGGTCTTGATGAATGACGCCCAGTTGACTTCCTGATTCGACTTGTCGTGAGCGATTGCAATTTTCATTTCGTTCATCTCAAGGTTGACCAGTGGCGCATTCGCAGGGTCATTTCCACCGTGATACTTCATCAAGATCTCCCTGGCTTCGTCTTCCCTGCCAGTGTCAACAAGATACCGTGGGCTTTCAGGGATGAAGAATGTGCAGAGGACTTGAAGACATGGCAAAAGTGCCTGAAGGAGAGATGGAAGGCGCCAGGCCCAGTCATTGGACACTCCCATGTAATTCGTTCCATAGGTCACCCATGCCGCAATGGTAGCTCCAGCGTACCATGATGGACCAAAAATGGCTGTAGCAACACCTCGGTGCGTGGGGTATGCTAGTTCAGATACTAAGCAAGGACCTGCCACGACAACAAACATGGCCCCAAAACCAATTAGCATTCTTGCAATCAAGAACATGGCGTAGGCCTGGGCACCACATTGCAGTCCCGATCCAACACAAATAATAACACCGCCAAGCCGGATGGCCATTAATCGCCCGTATTTATCATTGAACCAAGCGGCTGCGAAAAAAGAGGCAATGTTACCAAACACATAGGCATTTGATAGTGCCCCCAGGTGGGTGCCTGTTGGGCTATGGAAATAGCTTGTCCATTGAGGCAGAGACTGAAGCCCGTTAAGCAAACTGCCGTCGTACCCGTTGGTTGCATTTCCCATCAATGGGACGAGGAGGCAGATGTTGAGGAGCAGTAGGTGGCGAACCTTCCACCAGGGCCGATTATAGCTTGGGAGAACATCGTCTAAAGAGCTGCCTATAGTGGTCGCCTGAGCGGTATCATCTTTGTCTTTTGTCATAATGATAGGGTACCCAATCAAAGTTGAAGCCTTGCAGAGAGAAGGGTTCCAGCAATGCACTGTGCAAAATGTTGGATCAGTTATTGGCGAAACAATTATGCATACCAAACCTGGAGCATGCACGCTGATCACGATGCAAGAACCTGTGGCTTTAAACCCATAAGTTTCATCGTCGTGTGATGACTCCGAAAGTCGGAGTGGTATGATCTAAGAGCGTTTAGCGATTTAATTACCGGCTAATTCGCATCCATCACGAACTACCGAGAGGGGCTGGACAAGGTATGCCGACACTCCCCTATGGGGCCAACACCCGTGACATCATGCAGGGAATCGTTACCCCTCACAGTCCCCGAACCAAAGCCGCAAACGGTAAGAAACCCATGCATAGACTCCAGTTGCTTGTATCATAAATGCGGCAAGCGCTTCTAGTGTTTAATGGAGATGCATGAACTTGGCAGAACACAACGTGGCGGATGGAAGCGGGTGTGGCTGAGAGACGCCGTATCTAACAGTGTACATTTTTCGAAATCTGCCTCTTGATTCATTATGACGTCTCTTATCAATTAACTATATTAAAGAGACATCAAACTCGGATACGTCTAAACACCAAATCTAATTACATTGGACAAAATAGCATTTTTAGGTCTTAAGGCACTGCGAAAGTCCTTCTCATCCAAGGTTAACAACAACCAAAGATGATGAAGGGGCATTTTACCCGGTCAAAAAAACATGGATTATGAGTGCCGGAGGATTCTGATTTAACCGGCGGGGTTTCAGCTGGTTTTGCTCTAGACGCTTATTTATTCCTACATGGGTGGCGGTATGCCCCGTCTGCTGAGTCATGCAGGCCAAACTGATCACGTAGCATCCTACAGCCTACAGTGAGCTCGTAAGACTAAACCAAGGGTCCCCTGACAGTCTCACAGATGCCGCACTCGCACAACTTGGAGCGGCTCGCGGTCAGGTCGATGAGGGGCTAAAATGATGCTACGTTTCGTCACTCAAGAGCGTATTTTGTTATTTCTAGAGATAGTTGAAGTTGTAGATAAGCCAGCACTTAACTACAGTGTAGATATTATCATTTCTTGTTCAGATGTATAGCCGTTATTTGCTTTTATTATCTAAGTCTACACAGTACATACATACGTAGGCTCAGTGAAGACCGGGGAATCCCCTCTGTTGTGTTTTTTTTTGAGTTGTGGCCCATTTTAATCCATCTTTCTTTTTTAAATGGGGCCGTCGTCGGAAAAAGCATCACACCAAGCCAAGGATTGCAAAGTGTTTGTCTACTTGACACTTTGAACTTAGTAAGGGATGCAAGGTATATGAAATGGCACCCTTGAGTTCTGTTTCTTGGTATATTTTTCTTTCATTTGCCAGGGTAAAGTTGTCCTGTCTCCTTTCGTAATAGTGTGACGACAATTGAACTGGAGAAAGGAAAAGAATTCATCAATAGTGGCTTTGGAAGTAATTACTAAAACTGACACTAGCCCTCGGATGGTAGATCAGCTACCATTACAACCGTGCCTCTCGCAGTGGTTCCACAAGCAAATATTGCTTCAACCCCGCCT
Source organism: Calonectria pauciramosa (assembly GCA_017140785.1). Taxonomy (NCBI): domain Eukaryota; kingdom Fungi; phylum Ascomycota; class Sordariomycetes; order Hypocreales; family Nectriaceae; genus Calonectria; species Calonectria pauciramosa. The sequence continues at coordinate 50,277 of JAACIZ010000033.1, forward strand.
GGGAGCTCATTTACAGATTTGAGCTGTTTGTTATACTGACCACGTTAAGATCATGAATGCGATCGAATGTTGTCGGAAGCCAAGGTTCAAACTGACCTGTACATTGATCTCAGCCAAGAGCGCCCGAATCTGCCGGTGGCTGAATCGCGGAGCAGGTCCCAGTGGTACTTTGGTGGCCTCGCATGTCTCTCCATTATGAAACAAGCCAAACTTAGCAGGTTCCTCCGCATTGCTCTCTACTCGCTGTGCACTGGATAAGCGCTTCTTAAAAACAGCTTAATATGATGATCTATAAAATAAATGAGCTAAAAAAGAAATCTCTTATAAAGGCTATTAGGAAAGCTTCTGTATATCAGCCTTTAAAAACAAATATATAACTTAAACATCTTTTAGCTATTAGCTTAATCCACTATAAACAGCTTATAACCAAGTATTAAACCAATGGATAGCTTGAAAGAAGGCTTCTTCTTTACCAAACTTCTGTTCTGGATCTGATATATTTCCGCGTGTTCCAAATCCGTGAGTGGTTCCAGAGTACAAATTCACCTGGAAAGGAAAAGCAGTCTCTCCAAGGAGAGCTTCGATTTCGGATCTTCGGGTTGCATTAAGCAGCGAATCAATTTCTGTAGTAGGGGTTAGCCTGGCTGCTTGTGAGCTTAGTAGTCATTAATAACGCTTCACCTGCTGTAGCAATGCTGACTGGTCCATTGATAGAGAGGACTTCTGAATCCTCAAGTAGACTTGGGTGGGCGGCAAACGCCACGTCCACACCCTTGTCCTTTTTAGCGAAGCGGAAGACGTATCTGCCACCAAAGCAGTAGCCGGTGGCGGCAAGTTTCTGAACTCCTAGATTTCCGCGCATGTAATCAATAGTAGTCTTGACAATTGAATCAGTGGTATTAATGTTGTGCTTGGTGAGAAATTCAGCCGAGTTGAAAGTAATATCATGGGGTGCCGGATCACCGTTGAAAATATCGGGCATCACCGTCAGAAAACCGGCTCGAGCAAAACTGTCTGCTAGACTGAGAAATATTTATAAGTCCTTTCCCTTTGATCCTGTATTGGAAAGATCATACGAACAGTTTGTTCTGCACAAGTGGCAAGCCAAAGGCGTCTGTAAGGTACAGAACAGCAGGGGCATTTGGGGAAAGCTTGACTGGCTTGCTTATGTAAGTGGTAACTTGAACTTGTTAGCAAGATTTCGCGTTGATCGGCGGCCCGAGCTTTAAGCTTACTCCCATTCTGTACCAATTCCTTGCCACAGGGAGTGCCCTCATGAGCAATGATGTTTGGTCCACGAAGGGTGTCAGACAGGGCATTACTCATTGTCCCGAGAAAGGCCAAGCCAGTAAGCAAAGAATGAAACATCTTGGAGCAAACAACGGAAAAGATCGCCAGGTTGTCAAAATGCGATGAATCAATACTACTGAGAATGAATAAACAACTCGCAAACAGTGTACAATTGTTTGATGAGGAAAACCTGAGAATGATTCCCAAGCCTGCTGTTGTCGGTCGCCGCGTTTTATGCCGCTCCTGACATTAAAGACTTGAGCACTTACAAAGTCGAATACACACCTTTGGGGCAGATGATCATTAGAAGGGCCCCGATTTTGTAAGCGCTACCTGGCTGGTTAATTGTACCGGGTAGCCCCTATCTCGGAATCGCTATCGGTTTCGCTTTCAATGGTCATGGCCCACTCCAACCCCCTGCCCACATCCCTGACTTGCTGATCCTTTTCATGCTTAATAGATGATGATACTTTAACTTGATACAGTACCACCAAAAGTGGTTGACCCTTCATGCGTGATGATTTCATGACACCATCTTCACAAACCTCGGCGTCTTGGCAATGTTACTATGTAGCCAAGCTCCAAAATTGACCATGTTGCTCATTAATTGCAGGTATCTATAGCAATCGATCGTTATGAAACTGACTAAGCGGGATGGAAAAAACGCTTTTACTACTCCGTGTTGCCAAACAAAGTACAATCTCAACTTTTGCCACCACTGCAATGTCTTGCTCAGACTGTTTTATCCGAACACTGTACCCCGGCAAGCCTCTAGAAACCGAAAGGACCCTTCACGGGACCGGCGGGGATTCCGTAGCGTCTTAATAGATGTGGGTGTCGGAGACGACGACGTGCTATTTGCAGAGGCGACACAGAAAAAATTGAGGCTGACGTGAGGATAGACTTTCTATATGACAATGGATTTGGTATCATGAATCAGGGCGTGGCTTGAGGGTGCGCGATGGTCTAGTCAAAAATATAGAGGACGACGGTGCGTATAGGGCAAGTCAACAAGCTGTTAAATACTTCAATCAATGCTTGGCCTGATCGCCGGTTCATCTTGGGTAGCTTTGCAATGTAGATGAGCGAATTTCAATTCAATAGATTTGACTCAGAACATTATAAGTAGGTTAAAGACTAACCCAAGTTCCAGGCGTCGGATACATATTACCAATAAGGTTCGAATTACCAAATTGAAAGTCCCCATCCTGTCACAATTAGCACTTACGTGCCTGTCCGTAGGTGGCGGAATTAGGGACGTCTTTTGGGGTTAGGGCTCGACCAAACAAGCCCCTCCGTCGACCGCCTCTATGTAATCTGTGTTGATTTCGATACTAACCCAGAACATCATGTTTGGATCCATTTCTTCCTTGATAGGCGGGCGTAGTTTTCCCCCCAGGATGCGCATGTCCAGTGCTACTATACCACACTAGCCTTAACCAGTTGACTTTTCATCATCAAAAAGATGATTCGAACCTCATTTATATAGTTAGATCCTCATATCTAAATTCAGTTCTATCAATCCATCAACATTGGTCTTGTTGGGCTTCCAGCACACGAGAAGAATGACGGCTATGCTCTAACCAGGCTTATGCGAGGTATTGGAGCCGTCGCTAAGCTTGCTACCGGAAGAGCATAGGAGAATGCTGTAGTGTCCTTCTTTTTCTCATAGAGCATAAGGAAGGTTTAGGCTTGTGAGGTGCTCTGCGGCTAGCAGTTGAATATCAAACGGGACTTGTTTCTATGCTAGCATTTCCCCGTAACTTCACCCTGGCGATCTGCAGATCATATCTCCGAAATAGTGCATAAATGCAACGTTCCAACGATTGAAAAAGGTTACATTTTCTAGCTGATTTTGGATTAAACCTTCAGGCTGAATTAATCTTGTTGATTATGCTTGTTGCTCTGGCGATCCATGCCCCTTCCGCGATGGGGCCACAGGGGACATTATCCGCCCAAGACTCCTCTCCCAAATATACAACCAAATAAGCAGTCAGTCTTCTGGGCGTCTGGGGTTTATAAGTCCTGAATGTTATTGCCTCATAACCAGCGGATGTAAGAATATGATTAGAGTTCAGTCAACGGTCCCATAGATCTATATGCAGCAGGATATTTCACAATATCATGGCCAATCCGCAGCATTTTTGTGTGTCTACACTCCTTTGTTCCTATTTTCTTTTACACATAGCAGATACTGGAAGGTCTGAGTTTTGCTCAGTCCTTTAGCCTTAGGGGTATGATCCATAACACAGAACAAAATAACTCTCGGACTTAATTTTTGCATAACATCGCCGCTAGACGGCGCTTTCCCTCTTTTGTTGCTTATTTCCGTGCATAATGGCAAATATAATATTAATTCTTTATAATTTCTAATAAAAAGAAAGTTATTTTATATTTTTATATATTATATTAGTAAGGGCTTTAAAAGAAGAATAAATATTAAGTTATTTTATATTTTATTATATTATTTTAAATAAGTATATTATGTTTATTTAAAATAATTTTAATTATTTTATTATTTATAAATATAATTATAATAATAGATCTTAGGCTTAATATAGGTTTTATTATTTGCTTTATTATTAAAGATAATATATATAATAATAATAAATAATATATTATTATTATATTAATACTTATCCTTAATTATTACATATATATATATATTTATATTAAATACATTTTTTATTCTATAATATAAAAAGCTTTTTTATTATTTCTAGGCTTTTCAAAGCTAGTATTATACACAGTGGCTACTACCTTCACTAACCTTGCTAGTTCTTTTACTTTACCTTTTTATATACCTTCTTAATTTATTTCTAGATCCTTATTATCTAAATATTATAATAAAGCTTATAAATCTCTTAAGTAAAATCCTTTTACTTACTAATATTTTTATTAAGCTAATAAATATAAGAATTATAAATAATTATAATTATATTTAATATTTTTATTTATTTTTTAAAGAAAACTTTTTTTTATTTATTAGGATAGCTATATAATAATATAAATAGCTTAAATTTAATAAGTTATATTTAGTTAAAAAAAAAAAGTTAAAAAATCTTAGTCTTAAAAGTCTTAGGTAAGATTTTTTATTAAATAAAAGTATAATATTAATAAGATTAGGCTACCAATTAAATACAAAGAATATCTATAGTATATATTATATAAGATTATTTAAATTACTTAATTATTATATATCTAAAAGAAAGTATTATAATCTTAGATAATATTAATTATATATTAAAGCTAATTAATTTTAGTAAGAAAAGTTATTTAAAGTAATAAAAAGCTAATTTTTTTATAATTATTAAATATAAAGTTTAAAAAGATTAAATTATTTATTCTTTTAATTAAGATAAAGATTTTTACAATTAAACCTATTATTAAACCCTATTTATATACCACCTCTATAGCCTAGTTCCTAGATCATCTAATTAAGCCTATAACTTGTTTTTTTTTTACTAAAAATAAATATTAATACTTATTTAATTATAGGGGCTATTATTAATAAAAAAAACTTATTAAGTAATATTAATTATTTACTAATATTATCTAAAGAAAGTATAAGAATTATTTAAATAATTATTTAATATATTAAGTAAAGAATTCTTTAAATTATTTTAGATATAAAAAGCTATATTTTTTTTATTTTATTAATAGCTTAAGGATAATATTAATATATATAATAGTAAGAAGTTAGTAATTAAGTATAAGATTATAATCTTTTTATAAATATTAGTATTTAATAAGCTTTAATAAAATACTATATTTTAATTTAAGATTAATTAAAATATTATTTTAAAAGTTTTTTATAAACTAATTAATCTAATATATATTTTATATATTTAATTTATTTATTAGCTAAAGCTAAAAAACTTAAGCCCTAAGATTAAATTAAATCTTAATAATATTTAATTTAATAGTACAATTAGTACTATTAATAATATATATATTCTAGCCTTTATTTTACTTTATTAGTAATAATATTTTTAGTTATATAAAAGTTTGGTATTATAAAATATATTTATAGTTATTAATTTTAAGGGATAGTTTTTATATATGCTTATAAGTGTAGAAGGATTAATAAATAATATTTTATTAATTTAAATTATATTAAGCAAGAATTTTAGGATTTTATTAGGTTGGTTTTATCTTATTAATTTAAGCTTTAAATCTTATTAAGGGATAATAATCTTATATTCTTAGATTCTTTATTATTTAAATAATTAGTAAGATATTAAAGTAAATTTAAAAAATAAAAAGAAATTATATAATCTTTATTATACTTATTTCTATATTATTATTAAGTAGGTTTTTAGGTATTATAAATAAAAGTAAAAGATTATTTATAATAGTGCCCCTAAGTATTCCTTTATAAACCAAATAAAGATCATTTATATAATAATAAAACTATATAACTTTAAAATAATAAGCAAAAAAAAACCAAAAGTAATATTTAAAGAAAAAAAAAAAATACTTACCTAAGCATAATAAAAAAAAATAAAGAAAGTTAATTAATATATTTCTTTAATTATACTATTTTATATTAGCCCCTAGATATAAGATCTTATAGTATAGTAATTATAAAGGACTTTAATATAATAGAAATATAATAAAATTATTATTATTATTATTAGGCTAATAGGCAAGTTTTTATTATAAGGCTTTATTATATAATAAAGGCGATAAAGCTCTTATATATGTAGTTTAAAGAGATATAGCTAATAGAGTATAAATTACTATCTATAAAAACTTAGTAAATTATCTAATAATAATATTAATAGCAAAAAAGGATAATAGTATAATAAAAATAATATAGAAATATTATTGTGAAAAAGAAAAGGTTAAGATTATAGTAGTATTGAGGTAAGATTATAAGATTATAAGAAGCAAAAAAGCTACGTAATTATACAGTTATATAAGCTTAAGGCTACAACCTTATTGGCCTAGGCCAAATAATAAATAGTTAGCTTTACATTTTTTAGGATTATATATATATTTATATGTATTTTTTAATTAAAAAAGTGATTTTTTATATATATTTTCTAATAAATATAGTATTTTATAATTAACTTATATAATTCCTTTATAATTACCCTATAGTTAGCTTTTAATAATTACTATAGGCACCTACTGCCACCATGTATAGCTATTATAATAACTACCTAAACTACTAAAACTACCCTAATTTAAAAATACAATCTTATTCTAAGTCCTTACTAAAATTACTATTAATCTAAGCCTATTTTATTATCTTTAAAGGCAATAAATTCTAAAAAATTATATTTATTAACTTTTAACTTAGCCAAGAAATAATATAAAAGTAAGCCTATGGTCTATAATTTATTATTTTCTTTATATAATTATTAATTGCTTTTTTTAGGTTATTAGAGCTAGGTATATATAGTAAGATATTATAAGATTAATTAGATAGATTAGGAAAAAGAGTCTATAATTTCTTTAATAATAAAAAATCAATTTTTTATTTTTTTTATTTTATAAAGTATATTAATTTAGTATTTAGTAAAATTTAGCTTAAAGAATATTATTTTTTTTCCTATTAAGAGATAGAGCTAGAGTATGGGTAGGGCATAGATTCTTATATTCTAATAATCTTAAGGTCTAAGTTAATAAGAGCTTAGGTAAGTATTATAGCAGTGGAACTTTTTTTGGTCTAGGTAGGAGTTAAGGTAAAAATTTTTTTAACTTTGTTATTACTATTGCTTATAATAAAATTACTTTTTTTATTTTTTATTTATAAAAGATTTTAGAATTTTTTTTTATTTATTATAGTAATAATTATTTATTTTATTAAAATATTATTTAAAAATATTTTAATTTATATATTATATATAATTTCTCCTTTAATATTTATATTATTTTTAATAACTTTCTTAGCTATATTATTATATTTCTTAATAAAATTCTTTTTATTTTTATTATTTATTAATAGTTTTCTATTTATTTTATTATACTTAATCCTAGATATATATATCTCCTAGAATAATCTTTAATACTCTTGCAAAATATAAAATTTATTCTTAAATATAAATTTATTTTAATAATCTTTTAAGAATTTCCTTTAGAATAGTATAATAAATATTATAAATATAATTTTAAGAATTAATAATTTAAAGCTTTTAAACTAATTATTAGTTTATTATATTTTAAGTAAATAAGTAAAGAAAAAAAGAATTATATTATTAGATTATTATTAGTTTTATAAGTTTTCTTTTATTAATAATTAGGACTTTTAGCTAGCTGTTAGCTTATAAGACTAGTATAGAGGCATTATTATTGATGAGGCTTAGATTATAGAGCTTTAATATATAAATAAGAAAGCACTGCTGGTCTTTAATTTAGCCTTATAATTGCAAAAAAGTTAAGATTCTATATATAAGGCTATAGTGAGGTTAAAAGGCGGTAAGATTATTGATCGAAAAGGGCTAGGTCAGGTTATTAGGGGTATAGGACGATATAAGATAAAAGTTATACTAAAATTGTGTAGGGGATGTATCTGACCAAGTCCGAGAGTTATTTTGTTCTGCGTTATGGATTATACCCTAGGACAGATGGGGTTAGAAGTAGCGTGGTCAATGCATAGTCCGTAATTAGTGGATGCTATACGCGGAGTCATTCTAAGGTTTGAGGTAAAGTCGACGATCCCGGGGAAGATATGCCCACAACCCGGCTACTCCTGTAACGATCGAGGTTAATTACCGTCCCCAATGATACCAGTAACAAGCGAAGCGCAGCACCCGCACAAGATGTGGGAATTCGTAGCAGCAAGGCCCGGGCACACGGGATAGTAAACACCGCGATTCCCTGTCACATGGGCTTTTTTGATTACATGTTTCAGTGAGGCGGATGTGAATGCATCCGCTCACATGGGGCTCCTCTCACGCAGAGATGAAGCTAAGACCGCGTGGATGCCTCTCTCTGGTTGACCACCCGAGATCCCACCCCATGCTTCCCCTCCCCTCCCCAGCCCAGCCGCATCGCCAATCCTTGGCTGGCCGAAGCCCAACAATGTACAGCCCCGGAAAAGCATGACCGGTACTAGTACCGCCTAATACAACAGATGTTTGGTAATCATCCATCGAAAGCGTTGGCATCTTTGAAAATAGGTGATTGGAAAGGTACCTGCATGTTAAAGGTCAAGAATCCATACGTCGCTTTGAGCTTGCCGGAAAAGTACGGTTTCGTTACTGCTCCCGAAATAGATTCCAGAGTTTGCTTCAAGATGGCCAAGGCGTTCAAAATTTCTACTTACTGATACCTGAACAGAATACAACGGCCATGGTCATCTCAATGCCCCTGGGAACCTAGTTCACAGCATTATCATCACGCCACGCGTCCCGATCCCCCTTCGGTATGTCAATTTCTAGAGATTCGCCGTGGATACGAGGTTCAGAATCTTGGCGAGTCTTGAGTCATGATCCGCATGTCTCCGTTACCATGGCTTCTCCAACCAAGGCACATATAAACTTTGCACAATTTTCTATGTTACTAAGCGCATTGTGCTAGAAAAGCTAGTACAAGTTTTGTAAAAGTCAGGGCAGAGCACCTGGGGTTGATTAGCAAAGGATTCGTAGTAGAATCAAATGTAGGTCGAAAGCTTATTTGCAAAGTGTGAGTCTATTGACCGGAGCGGACAATTCCAGTGTAGGTGTCCCTCGTCCTACCGGTATCAATCGTCTATGGGTAGCGTGTCGTTTTGAATTCGACGAATTTGGCCACCAATAAATTCGTCAAACGATAGAACTTACAATCAAGTTAACCAAAAATCACCTCTGGTGGGGCATGGGGTTGGTATGTTTTGTAGTGCATCAGTTCATGTATTTGGTGGAATGTACAGATAATGGAGATGAGTCAAGGGTAGCCTTTAGTCGCTTTCAGGTGGAGCAAATACCATAAATTAGCCATATCAGAACGTTGGACTTTTACGAAGCACCCGCACCCAACGTGCTGATTCTGCTTAAAATCAGCACTGGCATCTTGTATCATTTCAGGGATATCCACTGCTGGGGACTAAGTTTAAGCTCATGTGCATGTGAGGTCATTAAGGCGTGGTCCAAAGCTATCTGAGGGGTTTGGAACGCGGAATTACTGTGATTGAAAAGGCATAGTGCGCGGCTACTAAAATTGCAGCCGACCCTTCCTAATTTTTGGGTCCATCCGTATCCAAGTTATGGTGTCGGTCTCGGACCCAGCATGAATGAAATACACGTATGTCACTGTGGACTGTTTAAGCTTAATAGTGTATGCATAAATGGAGATCCCCACGAGCGTGCGCGCTAGCCTCGGAGTTTTACTACTTTCCTGGATATGATGCTGAAGACTCGATGCCATTACCCTAGTTTAAGGGGCATTTAGTTGCCGTAATGAGTTCATTGTTTGGCCTGAGCCTGCGGTTCGATTGTGATCTCAAATATGGTACAACCTCTTTCACTTCTTAATCAGAGGCAACAGTGAAACGGTGGCAAATAATCAACCCTACAGATATGGCTAGCACCGAACAAAGCGTTAGACAGGTTTAGCAAAGAAGACCGCTGGTCCAAGGAGCGATGTTTTAAATAGATTGATGGCCTGCGTAGCGGCCCCCCGGCTACCCCATGCTCTGTCGCCTTCTTTGGTCCCGCTCACCCGGAAATTCATACCCGCATCCTGCATGAGTGATAATTTCGAATCGGTGCGGATGCTCGGCAAATTGCTACTCGAGTCATGTATCAATATTCTCCACTGCCTTTCGTGAGAGAATTATGTCTAAATCGCTGAGCGTAGCGCTGGCGGACATTTGAAAAGGCTTGGCAGCATGGCCAAAGTTGTCTGGGAGCATGTATCCAAGATCGGCGCGGCTCCTCCTTCGGACGTGAGATCCGAACATGATTCCGCTGTTTGCATCCCTACAGGCTCCAGCATTTTACCCGGCGGGGAGCATAGCCTTGGCAATCAGTCTTATGCACTATGGAGTGGTTGTTGACTGCGGTCCCGGATTCGGATTCGGATCGTGCTATTGTTGGCTGGAGCTTGTGCCATCGCGGGTGTATATTCCAGGTCGCTAAGACACACTATGACCAAATTATGGCTTGGCATAATTCCAACTGCTGTTATTTTCACCCTCCGATCGGCTATTGCGGGGTAGAAATCGAGGAATAGCTCAACAGGCGTGGGAATCGACACGCTAAATAGCTAATGTAGGTGCTGTGTGATCTCCGGGCTCAATACATATATAAGCTTGAAGGTATGTGTCCCAATGAAGGTGTTTTCCGTGCATATACGGAAGACAATTCGCTTCCAGAATCGCCACCGACTGTGATTTTACTATTTCAAACCCCAAATGTCTCTCCAAGCCTCTATTCTAGGAGTCGCCGCGTTTCTGACTGTTGTGTCATCCGCTGCTGTTGACGACGGTTGTAATGCGTTAGCATCCAGCTACCCTGATAGGACATTTTTCCCCAACTCGGAACGATACAAGTTTGAGAATGAATGTAGGATTATCATGTCTCAAGCATGATGCAATATCGCTAATAGAAGGTGTATAGACTCGTGGACCTCAACGACTTACCTAGGGCCATCTTGCATCTTCACTCCGCAATGCACTGAAGATGTGCAGTTCGCGCTTCGTACTTTTCAGGAGCACCAAGTCCAATTTGGCATTCGCTGCGGTGGTGCCATGCCCATCGACAACGCTGCCAACATCGGACCGGAGGGTATCTTGATGGCCATGACAAATCTTAGCACCATGGCTATCTCAGGCGACCACCAGACCGTTACAATCGGAGCCGGTGTGACATGGCCTCCGTTATATTCGTATCTGGATCAATTCGGTGTCACAGCTAACGGTATCCGCTCTGGGAATGGTGGAGTCGTTGGTGCCATTCTGGGAGGTGGGCCGTTTGGCTTCATGGCCTATGAATACGGAATGTCAAACGCTGCTTTATCTTTGGATGTAAGTATATCACGCAGTCACCTATAGGCACGAGCTAGTTAACTGACACGCTCTTTCTACACAGTGCGTTCTTGCTGATGGAAAATTGGTAACTGCCAGTGCTGATGAGCATCCAGATCTATTCTGGGCGCTGATTGGAGGCGGAAATAACTACTGCGTTGTTACACAGGCCACTTTGAATACTATTCCAATTTCTTCGGCTCTTATAGGAACGGTCTCGTGGGGTCCAGGCGTGTCAGAACAGTATATCAAGAGTGTGGAGCAGTTTGCACTTCACGGCGCCGAATACCCAAAGGCTTCCTTCGAGGGCCAAACCCGCTGGGTGCCGTCCAGGAGCAGTGAGATTTCTTTTGATGGATACCTTTGGTATAGCGGCGAAGGTGACGTGCCTCTTGGGCTAGAGAACTTTACCGCACCCATCTTACCCATCACAAGAGGAAACCTCACACGTACGACTATGGGTAATTGGACAAACGAGTTTAGCTATGCCCCTCCTCTTGGCACACGAGCCATCTTTCACTGGTTGACTAGCGCCCCCAGCGCTACAGCTGCGAGAATTGCTTTCGACACCTACTACGAGTCCATCGCGTCTTTGGCCGACATTGAAGGTTTCTCAACCGCTTTCAGTATGCTCCCAGTCACTTCCATTGTGACTGCAGCACCTGAAAACGCAATGGGCTTGGGACACGACGATAGCCCGGCGATTTGGTATGTTGAGAGCCCTCTATGGTCGAACCCTGAAGATGATGAGCGCGTGCTTGGGGTGCACGCCGAAGCCAATGCCAAGATAAGGGAGAGGCTTTCCACAGCCGGCCTCGGGCCGCTACCGTTTATGTACCTTAGTGATATACAGAAGTCTCAGATCCCTGAAACCTTCCCGGCTTACGGGGAAAGAAACCTACAGAAGCTTAAGGATATTAGGGATAAGTATGATCCTGACCGAATCTTTACTGAGCTGGTACCTGGAGGTGCTAAGGTTGCTTTGTCTTAGTAGGAAGAAATGTTTTAGACATTAGTTATTAAGAATACTAGCTATATTGGAACTGTCTTATAAATAATCTAGCATTCGAGTAAATCTCAGGACGTCGCCATAGCTCCGCAATTTCACGTATTTTATTGAGTTGGTGTCCGTGACTAATACTTCTAGCCAAGAATCTCCTCTTTAAACCACTCTCGGGTAGGATCGCGAGTAGCTTGGTAGAACTAAGATTTGCTATAAGCTCAGAAGATGCTACTTAATTGGAAGCCGTTTAGCAACTAGTTGTCTTTCAAGAATTCCTACATTCCAAAATCCAATCTTGTAGTGTGTCTCAGCTGCAAGTTGGAGTCTATCTGACAAGAATGGTACTGACCACGTGATTTCTATTTCGGTCCTGCCTTGTTGATTGAAACGAGCTGTTTCGATTTCCTATCATTCAATACAAGATTAAAATAAATGCAGTTTACATTAAAACCTACTTGAAAGAAGGAAATTACAATAAAATAATAGGACCTTAATCTAAGTTTATTCTATTTTATGCTCTTACTGTAATCCATCACGGTGGCTGGATAGGAAAGAAGAGGATGACCAACGATGGTGGGGACGGATGAGCAGAGAGCAAGGCACCTAGCTAGTATCAGGCTTTACGCCAGCGTACTCGGATGCTTGATTATGCCCTTAACTGAGAGAGCTAAGAGGCTACTATAATGATTATAGAACTCTATAAGCTGTGCAGCGGCTAGAAAATTGCCTTAGATATTATAGAAGGGGTTCTCTGCACTGGGATAACTTGTTTTAGTCAGTCTTAAGCCATAATCCTCTTAGGCTAACCCTATATTAACTAGTTTTAAAGAAACTTTACTATAGTTCCTTTTCTAGCTTTACTAAAATTTACTTTAATTCTTATAAAGCTTTTTTTTATTAATAAAAATAAAATTCTTTTTTTTAAATTATAATATTATAATTAAATATAAAATATAATTATAACAAAAATTTTTAAAATTTATTATATAAAGTTTTTATTTTATATATTAAATATTAAATATTTTAAAATTTATTAAAATTTATTATTATAATTATTAATTTTATATAATTTAAAAATATATTAAAATTTTTTAATTTTTTAATTTTTTAATTTTTTAATTTTTTTATAAAAACTTTAATATAATTTTTTTTAATTATATTCTTATATTTATATAAATATATAAAGCTAATTTTTTATTTTTTATTATAATTTATAATAGACTAGCCCTACTAGTCAATTAATAGTAGGCGTTAATATAATAGAATTTATTAACCTAAAGAACTAACTCTAAGTTGTATGCTTAATGGTTTTATACTTGCCCTGAGTGGACCCGTATTGGGCCCGAGGCGGGCCTATCTTGGTCCCCTCCTTAGGATCTCTTTAGGCCCTCTTCAGGTCCTCTTCAGGCCTGAACTGTGCACGAGCAAAGCTTGGGCCCATAACATAATTTTTAATAAAATAAAAATATAAAATATAAAAGAAAAAGTATATATTAAGCTTATAATAATAAATATAAAATTTTAAAATAAATTAATTCTTTTTATAAAAAAATTAAATTTTTAAATAATAAAATAATAATTATATTATTTATAATTATAAAAATTAATATATAATTATATAATTAATTAATTAATTCTTTTAATTTTTAAATTAAATTAAATTAAAAATCATAAATTAAAATAAAATTATGATTTAAATCTTAATATTAAAATTACTAGGCTTTTATTATTAACTTTAGTATTATAACTAGCTGACTAATACTTAGGCTAGCTTTACTTAAGTTTAGTATCCCTGTTTTAACTACCTATTTAAATATCTTTAATATAATATATTTTCTAGAATGTTACTATTTTCAAGCACTTTTAGTTGCTAAACCCAGCTTTCCTTATTCTCCTCTTAATAAACATTGGGCGGATATTTTTAGCACTGACTAAGCTAAACTAACCAGCCAAAGACATTACACATTAATTGAGAGGTTGTCAATAATATGATGACATCATTGAGATGCTCTACCCGAGAGTACTTTGTCAAGGCCAATAAACACCACGTCATCAACTGCCTCCCTTGTGGACCTATCTGAAAGTTTGTTCGTGGACCAGCGGCGGCTGAGGAATGTCGGTCAATATGAACGATGGGCGAACAGTGGCTGAATGGCCAGGTCGCGATGGCTAGTAAATCCTTGTTGCAGCAGTTCTGTGGATTGGCAGCACAACACGGCACAAGAAAGGCATAGCTAGTCGTGGTGGCGCACGCGGGACCTGCAAGCGGGGCAGAAACGAGTTAACACGACGTGGAGATCGTCAAGCGTAAAGCCAGAATTGTAGGCAATATGTATACGCTAGAGTTCTACATGCACTAGTCAAGATACGCGACAAGAGCTAGTCACTTTGACCGGCGCGATGACGTATTTCTTCCCTTCCCGTGCTATGACCCGTTTTTTGTCTCTACTTTTCAGTGGATCATGGCCATGGCACTAGTGGTTCAGGCGACAGTGCAAGAAAAGGGCATGATCGACGGATCAAGAAAGAAATCATATAAAGTATAAATGGAAGTCTGGATCCAAAACCTGACGAGGTCCTTGACCAGCAACACTTGTCATCACATTCCTCCAACTACACAGTCGGTCCTGAAGCTGGCTATTCATACAAACACCTAATTGTAGGTCCAAGTCTCTTTTATTTGACATCTCTTATTGACTTGGAGCAAGATCACACCATTCGAGAAGCACTTCGCCATGAAGATTGTTCAAGCAATTCTTCTCTTTGCCGCTGCTGCGCTGGCGGCCAAGCAGGCTCCCGGAACAGTCTGCCGGACCAACAAAGTATGCAACGAAAATTGCATTGGCGGTGAATGGGTTGTCAATGCCGGCAGAATGATGTGCGATCCAGAGAAAACAGATAGGACCGTGTACTTTGTAGGAAATTGCAGAGATAGGTATCATCGAGGAGATGAATCGCCAGAGACAAGGGCGAGAACAGCCAGAATGTGCACGATGAGAGGCGGAATGGCTTGTGCAGAAGGCTGCGTCTATTCTAGGAAGGAATCTGCCAAGGAGGAGGAGAGGGAGTTTTGGTATGAACGGTGCGCGCCTCTCGGGGGTGACGCGGCAATGGTCCGAGAGGAGAGTGAAGCGAAAAGATGGGCGGGTTGTTGATGAATGCACCAATAAAAGAGCTGCTGCACCGCAGGATGGGTTCGTTTTCTTTGGTTGAGCTTTGGGGCAGTGATAGAAATACATGACATAATGATTAAGGACTATCTATCTTGTCTGGGGACTGCACATGACTGGGGCATGCTTCGAGTAGGCGAAGCATGGGTTGGCATTTGAAAAAAAGGCAAATTGAAAAAAGAAAGAGAAGAAAAAGCTGTATCAGCCCCTCTACGAGATCCTTTCCCCGATGGCAGAGGGGAGCGCCAACTGCAACGCAATCTTTCTTGTAATTAGTCCCACACGATCGTCCGGATACATTACATTATTCGCAAAACTATTGATCCCAAAGAAATATATGATTGGAGCTATTTGTCTTGTTCAAGGTTGTAAGAAAGTGAATAGAAATCACCTTTGGACGTCGCGATGAAAATTGTTTCCTTAGCATCACCAAAGTGATATGTGAGAAGGTGGATAAGTGCAGAGCCCTTGTTTATTGAAGCATATTATAGGGATGGAGGTTTAATAGCTTTGAATCGAGAACAACAAGAGAGTTAAGATCATCCTTCTTTCCCAAAGGGACAATCAATTTGTCTGCTTGCGGTCGAGAATGACGAAGAAATCTGCTTCTTCCGTGGCCTGGAATGAAAAATTGCGAAAAAGCTAAAGCAAGATCATTGTATTAGCTCTAACACAACACATATCTTACGAATAGGCTCGGAAGGTGACAACATACCTCTACAAACACTTTATTCAGCTCAACGAGCGCAACCGGCTTTCCTGTGCATTCCCAGATTCCTGCACCGAAAACGTAGTCTGTCTGCTTTTTCATAACTGCCTTGGTAACATCATCGACTTCAATCCATCGCTCTGGCCTGAAGCAGTTCACATCCTTGCCAAATACACCTTCATCATGTGTGACTGCCCATATGTTATGTGCGACTCGTGTTCCAGGTGGGATAAACATGCCTGGCAAGGCAATCCACCTCACTTTCGACTCCAACGTGGGTTAGGGTTAGTAATTAGACTAACCAAAATATAGTATTTGCCCTACTGGAATAAAACGTAGATTAGAATAGAATATATTATATAATTAGTTATTAAGGTAATTTAGGATTAACTTAGAGTAAGCAATTATAATTATAATTAGGGAGATATTTATATATAAAGAAGAAATATAAGCCTATATTAAAAATAATTATTTTTTCTATATTTTATTTTTTTATTTTATAATTAGAAATAAGTATATATAAAGTATAATAAAATAAAAGCACCCTTAAGTACTAGAGCCCTACCTAATTATTAAGTATATTGCTTTTTATAAAACTATAAGCAAGAAGATAGAGAGGTAGAGAGGTAAATCAAATATCAACTAGCAAAAGTAATTGCTATTGCTTTTTAGAATTGCAATTATATTAATAAGCAATATAAATCAAAATTACAATTCTAAAAAAGGCAAGTAGCAATAAGCTATAGTATTATAAAAATTATAATTCTAAAGAAGTAAGCTACTACATTATTATCCTACACAATCAAAACAACCATAGAGCAAACAATAATACTAATTAGAGTAATACTACCACCAATAGCAATAATAGCAGCCATCTCTAGAACTACTATAAAATATATATAGGCTTTGGCTTAAGCAAAGCCAATTTAAATAGACAAAGTTATCTACCTCAACCAAACATATATAATCTTACTCTACCAGCAATATCCTAGTAGTACTATTAATATCTGGCCCATAGTAGATATAATTAAGTCTTATTTCTGCAAGCAATATAGATTCCGGGGAAAGCCACTATAACAAGTACTTGACTTTATTACATTACAGGCAGTAAAGCATATACTTAGCAATCTAAATACTATTAAGCTTCCCAATAATAATAATATTCCTATTTATAGTCTTCTGATTATAATAGGGTTTAGGTATATAGAGCTATAATGCCAATACTTAACTATTAATAAAAATAATATATTAGTATATCTATATATAGCTAGCTATCTACTCTGGCATAGAGAAAGAGAAGGCAGCAGCTAAGAGCCCATCAATCTACAATTATTCTACCAGGGCCAATATGCACAATATTAGATTGTAGATATAGACAGCAGCGACAGCAGCGGTAGCAATAGCGGCAACAGTAGTAGTCGCAGGAATGACGATAAGAATGAAGAGGATATTATTATTAGTAATAGTAATAATAGCCTATTACTTCAGATAATACAAAGCTATAAGGAGAAGCTCAAGAGGGCTACTGCCAAAAGGCAAAGGCATGGCTAGGAGTAGGAAAAAAAAGAGTAAGCCATTAAGGGCATAGATTAAGAATCAAGATAGATCAAGTTCATAAAGTAGTCTAAATATTTCCCTAAGAAGGCATAGCTAATACTATTTAAGGCAGGCAAACCGCCAATATCCAAGGCGGCTAAGGCAAGGCTATAGAATAAAGAGCAGGCAAAGGCAAACTAGTAACTATGCCAGCTCTCGGCTAGCTTCTCCCAGATTATAAGCAAATACTGCAAAAGACTAGGCAAGATACTAGATAATATACTCAAGTAGCTTACTAGCATTAATCCCAGCAAGCCTAGCGATAATCCATTCAACAAAAAGCAGGAAGTAACCACGCTAGACCAATATTATTTATTTATCTAGCACTATCTTTACTACTATATATAGGTCTATACACTAAGCCATAGCAAATCTAAAAGAAAGTATAAAATCAAGTTTATAAATATATAGTAGGATACGCTTATAAATATAATTATAAGATTAGATATTATAGCTAAAGCAATAAAAAAAAGATATAGGGTAATAGCTAGGGCAAGGGGAAGAAACAAAGGGAAAGGCCATGGCAAGGGCAGGAGGAAGGCTACTAAAGATAATAACAAGGATTATAATAATAATAATAATAATAATAACGACAATAATAATAACAGTAATAGTAAAATAAACCAGAAAATATTAAATAAGGCTATCTTTAACTTTTATATCTACTCTATCAAGTAGAAGCTAGGCTATAGTAGCTATGCCAACCCACTGCTACACTTTATAGCCATTCTTAGCATTAACTGGTCTAGTAAGGGCTAGATCTTGGCATACTTACACACACAATTTTTAGCTAGCTTTTTATAGTATAGCTAGGTCTTAATACTTAAATACTTTTTCAAGCATAATAGTAATAATGATTTAAATAATAATTCAGATGATAACAATAAAGGCAGCCATGATAGTAGTAATAGCAGTAGCAGCAGCAGCAGCAGCAACAATAATACAAAATCCAATAGTAATAAGCTAGTTATGCAGAAGGTAAACTTTAAAGCTATTAACCAGTTTCAAAAGGGTCACCAGTACTAACTAATAAGTAGCTTATATATACTATTTAGTAGGATAATCAAATAGATAATATATGATTATATATACCAAATATAGGAAGGTAAGACTATGTGGATATTCTAGGAAAGCAACGGCAAGATACTATACTACAACAAGAACCAAATACAAACTAAGGACTTTTAAAAGATAATATAAGTAGTAATAGCGGACATAGAGGGGGCACTAAACTAGCTTATAGACTAATAGTAGGCATAGGTTAGGGAAATAATTAAGCTCAAGAGAATTAATAATAGCTTAATATATAAAGGGCTAGGCAAGTTATTTACAATAGATCAAAGGAATGTATAGCTTAAACCCAGGGCCAGGCAAATAGTAAAGCTTATAAAGGAGATAATATAGAAATAAGCACATAGCAAAAGAAAAGAAAAAAAAGAAGGAGGAAAAGGAAGGAAGAGGAGCAACAGCAGCAACAGCAATAATATACCATAGCTTAAGTATTAGCAGTAGTAGGCTAAAGAGTTTATTGTGTAGCTCTGGTAGTTTAGGCATAGCTTAAAGGCTACTATATATATCTAGAGTAGGCAGCCAGGGCGGGGGCCAGAGGTATCTATATTTAAGCACTATAACATAGAACAACTACCAAAGAACATCTTTATATTTAATGGGTAGGTTATATTTATTATAAACCGCAATAAAAGCTAAGGTAAGTAGGGGCAGGGGCACAAAGTAGTATACTTCTTGCTAGAGCTACTAAGCCAGATAATGATTACTTATATCATATGGCTACTCCTATTTGAGAAGGTGTTATATAAGCTCTCCAGGATCTAGGGCCTATCTAAGGTATTTGATCTATAGCTCTAAAAGTTAGTAAAAAAAAGGCTATAGGATATAAAAATACTTAGCAATAAGCTTAGGCTAATAATAAATAAATATCTTAAGGTATATCTTATAATCTTAAGTTATTAGCATACTATTATTATATTTAGCTGGCATATTAAAGACTTAATTATCCAATAGGTAGAGGCAGATATAAGTAATAGCATAAGGAACTATAATAAAAATAATAATCAAGTAAACCTACAGATAGGTAAAGCATATAAGAAGGCCTATATAGACTATATCTAGAATATCTAGTCTATACATAGCAGCTGCATAGCTATAAGCCACTATATAATTAATATACTTTTCCTAGATTAACTATAGCTAAAGATGGTTTTGAACTTTTAGGAGATTAGCTAGCTTTAGCACTAGTTTTTTGCATAGATAGATAGGAAATTTATAAACTTAAAGGAATAATAAAAAAAAAAAAAGGGAAGGGAGGAAGAAAGTAGTAATAGGGGGATAAGTTATAAGAGGCAGAGACAAGGGCAATAGCAAAGGCAACAACAAGGGCAATAATAACAATAACAATAATAGCAAGAATAGTAAGATCAGTAAGATTAGTAGGATTAGCAGTAATAATAAGAGGGGTTTAGGGAATAGTAAATTAATATAGGGCTTAGGCATATACTTAGGAAAGGCATAAAATGAAAATCACATAAATAATAGAAAAATATATATTAAATTATAAGCATATACAACAACGGGGTGCAAAGCAAGATACTTATTATTATACTCCCAACGAAGGGTAGCAAAAATATCTTCTTTCTACTGCCGGCTTTACTTAAGGATAGGTATAGGGTAGGTAGGCCGATTAATATTATAGTAGTACTATTTATGGCGTTAGTAGTTAACTTAGTATTAAGGGCATAGGACTTAGGTATTAATTATATATAGTAGTATAGTAATATTAAGAATAATTATGAGGAAAAATAGTAAAATGCTTAGCTAGTAATTATTAGCTCTAATATAGCTATCTATAATAGATTTATAATATATATAGGGAATATATACAAGCAAGGGTAGCTAAGCATTATATTCTTTAATAAGTATTATACTATTATTACAGATATTAGATTCTGGAAATAGCTCAGGTTACTTATAGGGCTTTATAAGTACAGATATCTAATAGTAATGCTTATAGCAATACTACCACCATAGAAAATAAAGCCATAATTCCAATAGCAAATACTAACACAAAAGGCCAATATAATCCAGGCAGTAATAACACAGATTAACATCCGGTATAAGATACAAATAATAGGAAGAAAAGGAGGAGGAGGAGAAAGAGGAAAAGGAAGAAGAGGAGAAAGAGGAAGGGTAGGACTAGAAGAGGAAGTGGTGGCAATAATAAGGCAGGCTAGGGCACAAATAATAAAATTATAAAAAGAGGTAATATACTATTGATTGATTAGTAAGTACAAATTATTAGTAGCGCAAATAAGCTACGAGGCATATCACAGCATAATACAAAGCAGGGCAAGGTAAAAGGCATTAAATAATTAATTATCTAGGGAAAATAAATAGCACTAGATCATTACTATAACCGGGCTCAGGACCAAGATGGATATTAAGAGTATTATAGCCATCATCCACATACAGCAGCTATATAGGCTAATAGACTTTATACAACAAACAAGGCAAGGTAGGCAGCAAAAAGGGAAGGTAGTAGACTCAATCATTATAATAAATAGGCAGGCAATATACTACAATAAGCACAATAATAATATTAATCACAAAAACCAGGAGGCAATGGAGGGGTTTATGAAAAGCGGCATAGAGTATTAGCGGCTCCAGCTTAGGGCATTTCTCGATGGTCAAGGGCAACAATACAAAGAGCTAGGGGCTAAGCTTTACAATTACTATTATATAAGGCTAGAGAAAAAGAAAGAGAATATAGCATATAACAAAGATAATAGGGAAGATAAGGAGCATAAGGAAAATAATAATAATAATAATAAAAATAATAATAAGGAGAAGGAGAAGGAGGAGGAAGGGGGGAAGGCAGGGATAGAAAAAGAAGAAGGCTTAGCTAATCAGCTATAAAAGCACATAATAGATAAAACTCAACATCTTAAGGCATTATACAGGTAGCTTAACAAGCTATAATATATTAGCTATAATATATACTTTATTAAGTAACATCTTTATAGCAAAAAAAAGGAAAATAAAAAAAAATATAAGCATAGGTAGTCAGGGTGCAAGATACTATAGCAAAAGGATTTTCTTAGGTGGCAAGCAAGGCTAGAATTTATAGATTATTAATATTGCTAGGAGTATAGGCTTTCGTACAAGTAGTACACAATATTATAAGTATAGGATAAATATAAGTATAAGAATAAAGTTTTGCTAGTAATAAGAATAGTACAGGATAGCATGCAACTATATAGATTAACAAAGAAGGCTTTTAAAATTAATATAAAAAAAGAAAGGAAAAGAAATTATTAAAATTAGCTAGTGTAAAGGTAACAAATATTTAGAAAGATAATAATTAATAGATTAATATTATTAAATAAGATTATATAATATCTAGAGTAAATATAAAGTAAAAAAGAAAAAAAGAAATAAATTAAGCTACAGAGCTAAAAAAAAGAGATTAAAAGGCAAGGGCTTAGGAGGTTTAAAGGGGCATTTATAAAAACTATAAAACAAAATAACAGCAGCAAGCAAGACAATAGAAATAAACTCATGTCAAGATCATACAATATAATTAGTTAATAGCAATACATCCAGGCATATTTTATAGGTCTAATAAGAAAAAAGGGAATAAGACATAGATATTAGAAGCACACACCTATAACCAATTTAAAAGAGAATTTATAAACACAGAACAAGACAGCAGGCAACAGAATATAAACTCATTTCATAATTATACAATATAATTAGACCATAAGAATATTTAGAAGTACTAAAAGTAAGATAGTAAAAAATTGGGTTAATAATATTAAGTAGGTGTATCCATAACCCATTCAAAAGGGCATTTGTAGACAGCACGGAACAATACAAGAAAGCAAAATAATATAAACATATTAAATAATAGCATAATATAATTAGACTATAAGAATATCTTAAGGTACCAAAAGTAGGTAAGGTATATAGAGATAATATAGGATATAATTATTATAAAAAGAATATAATTTTTATTTAAAAAAGAAAAAAGGGTTATTTATTATTAGCCCCTCGGCCAGAAAAGGAAGATATATAGGGGACTAATATTAAAAAAAATAGATAGGATTAGAAAAAAAAGAAATGGGGGGGAGAAAATAATTATAAAGATAAGAAAAAGGGAATAGTTATAGATGGCTAGCAGTAGCCATCTATATTTCGGGAATAATAGTTTATAATTAAAAACAATAGCAATAACTAGGAAAGTATACAAATAATCACCGCCAAAGAGATTAAGATTAGAAAGAAAAAGAATATTAAGGTCTAGGAGAAATAGGTAATAAGATAGAAGAAAGGGGCTAGGGGTTTTCATCTAACTAATCTACTACACAAAACAAAAAGAAGATCAGGTTTAAAAAAATAGAAAAAAGAGGCTAAGAGGGGCTAGTTTATTTTAATCTAATCAATCTACTACATAGAACAAAAAAGGCTCAGGCTTAGGATTAGAAGGATAAAGGCTTAAAGATCTTATTATATTTTATCTAACTAGTCTACTACGCAAAACAAAAGGGACAAAAATTAGGGGCAATTATTTATTATAATTAGGGGCAGTAGTTCATAATTAGGGATAATTATTTATTATAGTTAGGGGCAATAGTTTATAGTTAAGGGCAATTATTTATTATAGTTAAGGGCAATTATTTATTATAATTAAGGGCAATTATTTATTATAGTTAGGGACAGCAGCTTATAATTAGGGGCAATAGTTTAAGGCTAAGGGCAAGAGTTTATAGTTAGAAGCAGTAGTAGCCAGGAAAGCATACAGGCAACCCCCACCAAAGAGGTTAGGGTTAGAAAAAGGGAGAGTATTAGGGTCCAGGAGAGTAAGGTAGTAAGATGGAAGAAGGAAGCTAAGGGTTTTTATCTAACTAGTCTACTACGTAGAATAAAAAAGGCTTAGGCTTAGGAAAGTAAAAGAAAAAGGCTAAGAGACTTTATTATCATCTAACCAATCTACTATATAAAATAAAAGGATAAGGGCTAAGGGGTAGGAAGAAAATAGAAAAAAAAAGGTAAAGGGTTTTATTTAACTAGTTTACTTTACAGAATCAAATTCTAGAGAGAATTATTATTAAAGGATAATAGAATTCAAAATAAGTAAATTACAAAGAAAAAATAAGGGTTTTAGAATTATAATTTTCAAGAGGAAGTATAATAGGGAGTTTTAAAATTATAATTCTAAAAAGCAAAAGGGAAAATAAGAGTAAAGAAAATAAAAATTTAAAATTATAATTTTAAAAGGGAAAATAAAATAAAGATTTAAAAATTATAATTCTAAAAAGCAAAAGGTAGAATAAGAATAGAGAAAGCAAAAGTTTAAAAATTACAATTCTCAAGGGCAAGAGAGGAAAGGTAAAGAAAAATTGCAATTATTAAGAAGGCATAGGCAAGAGCAGGCAGCAAAGAGTTCATACAATAGTTAGGGTTATAGCAGGCCGACGAGGAATAAAGGGAAAGGGTTAGGGGTAGCTATAACCCGTTGCGTAAAGCGCATTATGGCCGCCCGGCGAGGCGAGGGGTATTAGGATTAGGGTTAAAGAGCAATAGTAGTTAGTAACCCGTCGCGCGGAGCGCGTTATGGCCGCCCGGCAAGGGGTATCAGGGTTAGGGTTAGGGTTAGGGTTAGGGTTAGGGTTAGGGTTAGGGTTAGGGTTAGGGTTAGGGTTAGGGTTAGGGTT
>JAACIZ010000034.1:0-15372 GCA_017140785.1 Calonectria pauciramosa
TTATATTTATATTTATATTTATATTTATATTTATATTTATATTTATATTTATATTTATATTTATATTTATATTTATATTTATAATTATAATTATTATTATTATTTCTAAATTATACTTTGTATAACTTATTTTTAAATTTTATTATAATTAATTTTATACCTTACTATTACTTAAAGCTATTTCTATTATTTATTTTTTCTATAATTTAGTATTATTATTAATAGCCTTTCTTTTTTTTTTATATATATATTATAGTCTACCTATATTATAGGAAAATAATATTAAAAAGGTTTTAGAAAATATTTAAAATTTAAATATATTAGTAAATTAAATATTATAATTAATATTTAATTTATATTTTTATATTTAGCCTATTATATTTATTATTCTTTTATTTATTATTATAACTATTATTACTATAATTATTAGCTTTAATAGCTTTAATTTAGTTAATAATATTATTACTAAATTCCTTAAAATTATTTTTATTAGCTATATCTTATATTAATTTTTATATTCTTTTCTATATTAAATTCTATATTATTCTTTATATTATTTCTTAAATTACTTTTTCCTATTTATATTTTTAATTAATATGTAGCTTATTTAATATTATATATATATTAATTAGCTTAGTGGTTTTTTCTTAGTTCTTAGTTAATTAAAAATATAATATATTTAGTTTAAGCTATTTTATTAATTATAGACCCCTTATAAATTAGAAAATTATATATAAGGAAAAAAGAAAAATAGCAATTTACAGCTAGGCTATTTATCTTATTTTAGCCTTTTAAAATAAAAAGGCTATTAAGAGTATACTTAATACTATTATAGTAAATATAGTAGATTAATAATTACTATAAAATAAAGTAAATTATATATATTTTAAATTTTAAATAAAAATATTAATAATCTTAATATAATTCTTATTTAGCTATTATTATTTCCTATAATAATTACTATAATAAATATTTAGTCTTATATTAATATTGAATTTAAAAGATAAAAATATATAATATAATAAAAAGTTTATATTATTATTTTAATTTATTTTTATAATAATAACTTAATAATTAATATAGTAATTTTAATAATTAAGATAATAATATAATAATATAAAAGGTAATTAATCTAAAAATATTATACTAAAATGTATATAATATTAAATAAATAATTTTTTAATTATAAAATTAGTTTAATAAAATAATCTAAAAATTATTAATATCTTATACTTATAGAGGCCATTATTACTAATATATAATAGCCTTTTATACTTAGATATTAGATTTTATATTTATTAATTTAAGCTAAGTAAATTATATTTTATTATATTTATATTTATTTAATTTATTCTTAAATAGCTATTATAATAATTACTATTATATATACATAACTTATTTTTAAGTTATTCAGCTAAGAGAATATAAATAAGTTTTAGCCTAATATTATTAGGAATATAAATTAAATTATTAAAAATATATATTATATTTAATAATAAAAATTCTATAAAAATCTAAAACTAAAAATAAATAAATATATAATATAAAATATTTAAAATATTTACTTATAATATAAGTATTTACTATAATTTATTTTTATTATTAAATTCTTTTTCTTTATTATTTTTATTTAAAATTAAAATTAATGATATTAATTATTATAATACTTACCTAAATAAGAAAATAAAAAATTTAAAAATCTACTATTTCTTTAATAATAATTCTTTTAAATCTATTAATAATTCTTTCTTTAAGATTTAATATTTAAATATTTATAATATTATTATTATCTTTATATTTTTATTCTAAGATATTAAAGCTATTTTAAATAGTAATAAGAATTATATAAATATATTTTTATATAAAAATAATAATAATATTAATATCTTTATTATAAGCTTTATAACTACATAAAAGCTTTATATTTAATTTTCTTTCTAAAAATATTTATACTTTTAGTATTATAATAAAAATATAATCTTTTTTTTATATAAAAAAGATTTATATTTTATTATAATTAAATAATCTAATAATTCTATTTATATAAAAAAATATAATATTCTTTATAAAGTAAATATTAGTTTTCTTAATTATTTCTTAGTAAAAAATAACCTATAATTCTTTATAAATTAATTAAATTATAAATATTTAAAAAGAATAATAATTATAATTTATTAATATATATATAATATTAAATATAATAAATAATAATTTTTAAATAAGTATATTATTTCTTAATTATATAATATTAAATTTTAATTTAATATTTTATTTAAATATTTATATTTTTATTCTTATAATTAATCTAAAAATAATATTAAAAAATAATATTAATAAAAGAAATATAATAAAATTAAAAAACTATAATATTATTTTAAATAAATTTTTATTAATAACTATATACTCTATTAATAATCATTTACTTATAATTCAATACCCCCTTTTTTAACTATAACTATTAATTTTATTTACTTAAACTACTTAAATTACCTATTTTTATTAAAAAGCTTAATATTTTATAATAGTATATATAAATATATATAATTATATATTTAAAACTATATATTAAGCTATTTACTTTTTTAAATAAGAAAATTATATATTATTATATTTAAATTAAAAAAACTTTAATTATAATACTAAATTAATATTCTTTAAATTACAAATATAAATATAAACTTTTAAAGTATATATAATTCTATAAGAAAAATATTATTATATTATTATTAAGGTTTTTTTATATATCCTTAATATTATAAGATTATATCTAAAATATTAATATTATATCTTATTAATTATCTAAATAATTCAATTAAATAATAATATATATTTCTATTTATCTTATTTATATATATTAAGGTAAAAAATAACCTACTTATATATAAATCTTAGGCAAAATTTCTTATTATTTTTTATAAGCTTATTATTAATTATATATATTATAATAAAATATTAATAATATAATAATATAATTTATTAAATATAATTTAATTATATTAAATTAAATAAAACTATTATTTATAATATTAATAATTAATATAAATAAATAAATAATCTTTATATATTTAAAATATATTTTATTTATTCTATATTCTTATATTTATATATTAGTTCTTTAGGCTTATTTAGGCTATTTTAAATATTAATTTTAATATATTATTATTCTACTATAAGATCTATATTTTAATTATTTTAAAAATAATAAACTAGATTTTTTAGTTAAAGTATAAAAAATACTTAAAGAAAGCTTATTTTATCTAGGCTATTATTATATTAATTATTATATTTTATATTATTTATAATACTCTATCTTAATTAAATTAAATATTATATTAATAAATAAACTTTAATATAATAATTAATAAATAATATTAAAATATTATAATATTACTAAATTAAGAATAAATAAAAATATTAATAAATAATTAATTTTAAATATAATTATTATAAATAATATAAAATAAAATAAATAATATAAAATAAAATAAATAATATCAAATAAAATAAATAATATCAAATAAAATAAATAATATCAAATAAAATAAATAATCTAATTCCTTAGTAAATACCTATTATATTAAAGGAATATTTAATTAATTATTAATTAATATTATAATTTATATTTATATTATTATTATTTTTAAAAAATTTAAAATATTAAGCTTTAAAATAATAAATACCTAGCAAAAAAAATAACTATCTAAGTTCTACTTATCTATTATCAAACTCTTTATTTCTAAATATAGATTCTTATAAAAAATTATTTATTATTAAGATATTATATAATATAATTAATTTTAATTTATTTTTAAAGTTTTTATTTTTAAATAATTATTTACTAAGTATTATATTAATTCTTAATTATTATTATATTATTAAATATAGTCTATTATTAAGATTTTTAATAAAAATAATATATAAGAATTTAAAAATAATTAAAAATCCTTAATTAGTATATACTATATTATAGTAGTTAACTTTAGTTATTATCTCTATAAATAAATTAACCTTATTAAGTTTAAATATATTATATAATACTTTTTCTTTATTCTTAAATATAAATATAATAATATTACTAGACTTAACTTAAAATATAGCTTTAACAATATTAATAGACCTAGCCTTTACTTATAATAATTCCTTTATTCTTTTATAATATATAAAAAGAAAATTATTAATTATAAAGTCTAATATATATTCTTTAATAAAATAAAAATAAATAATATTTTTATTAATAATAAATAGTCTTAATTATTCTAAAAGTAATAATACTAATAAGCTTACTAATAATTATTAAAAATAATAATTATTTAAATATATATATAGAGATTCTAATTTATAAAAATAAATTTTTAATTTCTAAATATTCTAGTAAAAGTTTAATAATAACTTTTTAAAAAAAAAACATTTTTTAATTATAAATAATATAAATTAATTCTTTATAAGTAAAAAATATTTATATTTATAATATTTTATTAAGATTTTTATAATATAGATATTATATTAATTATAATTTACTTATTTTACTATAGGAAATTTAGAAAAAATGAATTATATATAATAATTATTAATAAATAAATAGAATATATAATTAAGACTAAGATTTAAATACTATTATTCTATAGCTAATACTTTTTTTAAATATAATAGCTTATATAAATTATTTATAATATATTTTATTATATTATTTATTTTATTATATATATTTATATAATAATCTTAGCTATAAGTATATATATTCTAAAAGATTAAAGAATCTTAATATTATAAAAAAAAAAGCTTATTATTTTATATTTATTTTATAGCTTTTTTATAAAAATAAATATTTTTTATTTTAATACTTATAGTATTTTATATATTTAATATATTAAGGATTATATTATTATTTTTCTAAACAATATATAAGATTTTATTTTAATTATATTACTATCTTATTTATTAAAAGTATTAAATTATATTTATATAATATAATAAAGCCTTAAAAAGTTCATATTATATAATTTATTTAAATTATTTATTATATAATATATTATTATTAAAAAGACTTTAATTCAATTAAAAATATATAATTTTTGTTATTAAAATATCTAAATTAATTATATAAAGCTAAAAGATTAGGGCAATTTCCCTTATAATATATTAATTTAGGTCTATAATTAGATATAATATAATAAATTATTTATATTATAAAAAATAAGAATTATATATATTATACTTTTTATAAAGTGTAATATATAAGAAAAGGAATCTTATAATCTAGATAATATTATTACTAGGCTTTATAAGGCTAAAGAATTTATAGGAATTATATTAATTATTAATTTTAATATTTAAGTAAATATTTAATTAAATATAAAAAATATATTAAATTATTTATATAATATTAAAAAAGTAGAGTATATTACTAAAAGACCTTATTAAATATAAAGGCTAAATAGCCTAGGTATATTATAGTATAATATAATATATTTATATAAAATTATTTTTTATAATATTAATTTATTTAGATTATTTAATATTAGTAATATTTTTGATATTAATAAGGCTAATAAGGTATAATTTATTATTAATAATATTAGGTAAAAATTTAAGGTATATTAGCTCTATATATATATATTTTATAAAAATAAGTTTATAAATAAAAAAACATATAATATTATATTAAAATATTTTTAATATTATTTTTTTATAAAATAAATAGGCTATATTATAAAAATAAGCTTATTATTCTAATAGTTAGGTCTATATTTTAAATAGATTATAATATACTTATACTTATAATTATAGAAGATATATTTAATATATAAAATTTAATTTTAAAGATATAAGTAAAGTTAATATTATAAAAATATAATAGCTAATTTACTAATTACCCTATTTTTATTTTTCTTATATTTAATAATAAAATAAAAAGATTAAATTACTATATTAATATACTTAATATCTATTAAATAATTTTATTAAGCTTATTTCTTTTTTAATTAAATTTTTATAAATATATTTAATAATAATTAACTTAAGATTAATTAAATTAAGATTATATTATTTAAATTTAAATTAAAATATTATATTTATATTATACTTATTTCTATTTTTATCCTAATAATCTTTTAAAATTATATTATTTTTTGAATTAAATTATATTTAAAAATAATAATTAAAATAATAATAATAATAATTAAACTTTTAGTATTATATATAAAAATATTAATTAATAAATCTTTATTTAATAAAAATATTATAATTTTTTATTATAAAATAATTATAAATTTTATAAATAATCTTTTTACTATAAAAATAAATATAAAAAAAACTAATATAAGAAATCTTTATTTTATAAATATTAAAAACTTTTAGATTTTTATAATTATACTTTATTATTATTAAATTAAAATTAAAATAATTAAATAATTAAATAAAGTAAAAAATATTTATTAATAACATATATAAATTAATTAATAAAATTAAAATTATAACTATTAATACTTAAAAAAATTTATTAGCTTATTATTTTTATATTTAAACTAATAAAAATATATAATTTATTTTTATTATTATATTTATAATATATTA
The DNA here is from genome assembly GCA_017140785.1 of Calonectria pauciramosa. NCBI lineage: Eukaryota > Fungi > Ascomycota > Sordariomycetes > Hypocreales > Nectriaceae > Calonectria > Calonectria pauciramosa. The sequence goes on from JAACIZ010000034.1 coordinate 6,574, forward strand.
TTAAATTATAAAAAATAATAATATAATTATTTTTTTAATTTATTGTATTAATAAAAGAATAAGCTTTAATAATATACTTTTAATTAATATATTTTAAATACTTTAAATTATAATAATAATAAAAAGTATAATTATTTTTTTAAAATTCCTATATAAATAAATATAAGAATTTAAGTTAGCTTTTCTTAAATTTCTTAATATAATTAATTAAATTACTTAATAATATAATATTATTAAAATATTTATTTTAATTTTTAAGTTCTATAAAAATTAAGTAAAATAATTAAATAAAAATCTTTATATATTTTAAAAGTTTTAAGAATATTATTTTAAGTAAATAAATAATATATACTTAAATATATATACTTATTAATTTAATTATAAAAATGAAAACCTTTATATAATTTAAAAACTTTTATTTAAATATTAAAAAAAAACTAATACTTAATTAAATTATACTATTATCCTTTAAATCTTTAGATTATTAAAAAGCTTATTAGCTTTAATACTTATATAATTTTTAAAATAGTTTTTAAATACTCTTAGATAATAATTTAAATTCTATATTTTTATTATTAGATTTATTATCATTTATAGTATATTATTATAATTTAGTATTTTATAGAAATATATTTAATTATACTTATAATATTAAATCAAGATTATTATAATTATATAAAAATATATTTTAAGTAATATATACTTATTAATAACTACATTAAGCTAAATAATACTTTAAATATAATTTCTTTATTTATTAGCTTTTATTTTATAATTAATTTATTATTTTCTATAAAATATTAAAAGTTTTTAAATAAAAATTAAATATAATTAATATTTTATTATATACTTATATATAAATATATATTAAAAATATGAAGATTAATTTTTAACTTCCTATTTTTATAGCAATAGCTTAATATAATTATTTATAAGATAAGTAGATTTTTTAATCTCTTAGTATAATTATCTTTATATTAAACTATTAATATTGAATTTATATAAAATAAAAGCCATAATAAGCTTTATAATAAATAAAAATAATATTCTTTTAGTTAATTTTATAATATATTATTTTCCTAATAATTTTAATTAAAGATTTCACTTTTAACTTATTTATTTAAATAAATAACTTTCTTTTATTAATTTTATTTAATATAATTATATATTTATATTTCTCTTTTTCTAGCTCTTATTACTAGAAAATCTAATTATTTAAATCTTTAAATTATTAATTATATTTATTTTTTCTAATTTTCTCTAAAAAATCTTAATAATATTATTTTAATTTTAAACTTAAGCTTTACATAAAATACTTTACTATTAATTATAATATTTTTTATTATTCTTTAAAAAAAATCTAAAATTAATAATTATAATAATCTTTAAATAATATTTTTATTTTAATATTAATATATTTTAATTTTATTATTAAAATTATTATTATAATTTTATTTATTTTATATATAGTTTTTAGATTTTAAATTAAAAGATTTTCTTTAAAAATCTTTTAATTAATGTTTTTAATAAATTTATTTAATTAGATTTTATTTTTCTTATATTATATTATTATTATATTTTATAATATATTTAATATAAATAATATAATAAAATTAATTAAAAAATATTATTTTTGTTTATTATAAAATTTATTAAGGTTTTTATTTTATATAAGTTTTATATTAATAATTTAACTCTTTAATAGTTTTAATTAATAATTTTACTTTTAGCTTATTTATTTAAGTAAATAACTTTCTTTTATTAATTTAATTTAATATAATTATATATCTATATTCCCCTTTTCCTAGCTTATCTAGCTAAATACTATAGCATTTATCTCTTATTATTAGTAGATCTAGTAACTTAAATACTAAAATTACGTATAATATTCTTTTTTTTAATTTTTTTTAAAAAACTTTAATAATATTACTTAAGCTTTTAAATTAAGCTTTAAATTAAATATTTAATTATTAGCTTAAGTATTTTTTATTATATTTTAAAAAAGCTTATAATTAATAATTATAGTAATTTCTTAATAATATTTACATTTTTATATTAATATATTTTAATTTTATAATTAATATTAATAATAGATTATTTTAATTTTATAATTAACATTAATAATAGATTATTTTAATTTATATTTTCTAAGATCTTAATTAGTTTTTTTTCTTTAAAAATAATTCAATTAATATTTTTAATATATTTATTTATTTATATTTTAAATTCCTTATATTATATTATTATTATATTTTATAAAATATTATTAGCTAAGATAATATATTAGCTATATTAACTAGTTATTTTTACATTTATTTAATTATATAAATTAAATAAATTAAATAAATTAAGTAATATATATTAAAATTAACTAAAAAGATATTATTTTTATTTATTATAAAGCTTATTAAGATTTTTATCTTATATAAGCTCTATATTAATAGTTTAGTATAAGGGTAATTATATTAAGGGATTAAAAAGTATATTTATTTTATAAGTAATTATATTAAGCTATTTCTATAAAAATAATGAATTAAAAAATTAATTTTAATATTAATAATTTAATATTAGGGTAATTATATTAAGAAATTAAAAAGTCTATTTATTTTATAAATAATTATATTAAGCTATTCCTATATAAATAAAAACTTAAAATATTAATTCTAAATAAAAATATAAATATAATTTTTAAAATCTTTTATATAAAAATAAAATATAAAATATAGAAAAAAAATATTATAAATATATAAATAAAAAATTAAATTAATATAATTAAATTATAAAATAATTTATAAATAAAATATTAAAATATATAATATATTAAATAATTAATTATTAAATTTATATATATATTTTAAATTAATATATATATTTATAAAAAAAACCTTTAAAGCTTAATTTAAGCTAATTTCTTAAAATTTATTATAAAAAATATATAAAGTTAATATTATAAAAACTAAAAATATAAAATAAGTTTTTTAGTTTATAATAAAATAAAAAATACTTATTAATAAATTATTTTATTAAATTAATTTTTATTTTAAAAAATTAAGTAAAATTCTTTTTTAATAGTTTAATAATTATAATTATTAAAAAGATTATTATAAATTAAATTTAGAAATTATTTAATAATAAAATCTTTTTTTATAAATTTCTTTTATAATAAAATATTATTATTATTAAAAAATTATTTTTTTTAAAATAAAATATTATTATATTTTATAATATTAAATCCCTATTATATTTATAGAATATTATAATTTAAAGTTTAAAGAAATAATTTTATAAGCCTAGAAATTATATTATTGTTAAGCCTTATTAACTATTAATCCTATTATATTTAAAGATTATTATGTTTAAAGGGTTTAAATAGTAATTTTATAAGCTTAAAGGTTTCTTTTTTATTAAATAGCTATATAGTCTTTTTAATATTCTTTATTTTTTTATAATTTAGTATTTATATTCTTTAATTTATATTTTAGTTTTTAGGTATTAATCTTTATTATATTTTTTATTTTAGTTTTTATTTAATTAATTTTATATTTTAATAGTTATATATAGAAATTATATATATTATATTTTAAGGCCCTTTTTATAAGTAAAGATATTTTAATATTTTATAGCTTAAAAATGATTTATTTAAGTATATATTCTTAAACCTTATAATTTATATTAATATATATTAATATATATAGAAAGCCTTAGTAGCTAATTTTATATTTTTACTAAGAATAATATTTATTTAAGTTCATTACCTTACTTTTAAATAATAATAAAATAGTCTTTTATAGTAAATTAATAAGTTAAAGATTATATATTAAATAGTTTTAAGTAAAATATTTAAAGATAATTTAAAGTAAAAAATAATATTTAAAGATATTTAGTATTTAAAATAATTCCTTTATTAATAATAATATTAAAAATTATATATATTAATTAATTTATTATTTTTAAGCCTAAACATATATCTTTTATAATAATTATATATATTCTAGGAATAAATATAAAGAATATTAGACTTAATATTTTATTATAATTATTAATATTAAGAATATATATTATTTTATAATTAATAAATTGTATATTTTTAAATTATATTTAAATATAAAAATATAAATTAATATATTTTTATATTTTAATAATAATATAAATACTTTAATATTAAGATTTTAATAATTATAATTAAAAAGAATTATTATAGTAATATTATTATTCTAAGAAATTAGAATCTTTAGTTTATAGTATCTTTTATTTAAGAAGTTTATATTATTTTAGTTTATAATATTTTATTTTATTTATATTAAAAGCTTATAAAGCTTTTAATTTTTTATTATTTATATTTATTTTTTTAAATTAATTATAATTATAAATTATAATTATAAAATATATATTTATTATACTAAAATTAATTTTTTAAATTCTTATTTACATAAAAATAGCTTAATATAGTTACTTATAAAATAAAGAAATCTTTTAATTTCTTAGTATAATTATCTTTATATTAAACTATTAATATAAAGCTTATATAAAATAAAAACCTTAATAAGCTTTATAATAAATAAAAATAATATCTTTTTTATAATTAATTTTAATATATATTATTTAATTTATATAATTAAATAAATTTAAAAATAAAATATAATTAATTTATTTTTAGTTAAAAAATAAGGAGAAGATTTAATTGGATTTTTCTAGGAATAATAAAGTATATATAATAGAGCTTAGGTAATAAGAAAATTTTAATTTTAAGATTTACTTTAACTAAAAAAATAATTAACTTAATTTTCTATATAATATAACTTTAATATTTATAAGATTAAAAATAAAGTTTATTTTAATATTTAAAATACTTTTCTTTACTAAGATTATTAATATATTCTAATATATAACTTTATTATGTTAATTACTTTAATTAAATAAATTAAATAAATTAATTAATAATTAAAACAGTTAAAGAGTTTAAATATTATATCTTCTATAATTAATTATACTACTTAGCTAAAAAATATATTATTAGAAAAATCTAAATATATTATAATAAAGATTAAATTAATAAATATTAATCTTATTTTAATAATTAAGGCTTTTTTTGTTTCTTTATATATTATATTCAAGCCAATTAAATAAAGAATTAATAAAAAATAAGGCTTATTAATTTTAAGCTTTAGATTTTTAAAGAAATAAAGAATCTTAATAAGATTAATTAGGATTATATTAATAAAGAATATAAAAAGTTTAAAGATATAATAGATAAATTAATTATAAATTAACTTATTAGAATAATTACTAAAAAAGAAGATATATTTATTGAAGAGATTAGCTATAGTTATTATTATAGTTGGATAGATAGGATTATAAGGAAAGTTAATTAAATTAGAAGAAAAGTTAAAAAGCTAAAGCTAAGGCTATAAATAAGGGTTATTATATAGGTTAAAGGAAAAGTTAGATTAAATTACTAGCTTTTTAATTAAAAGTGCTTTTTTATTATAATTAGTAATTATAATTAAGGAGAATATAATTAATATATTACTTTAGCTAATCATACTTTATAGAATAAAATAATAATATAATATATAAAATATAAATAAATAAATATATTAAAAATATTAATTAAGTTATTTTTAAAAAAAAAATTTAAGATCTTAGAAAATATAAATTAATATAAATTAATATTAATATTAATTATAAAATTAAAATATATTAATATTAAAATTAAAATATTATTAAAAAAATATTATAATTATTAATTATAAACTTTTTGTTAAAATATAATCAAAAATATTTATATTAATAATTAAATATTTAATTTAAAACTTAATTTAAAAGTTTAAGTAATATTATTTAGATCTTTTAAAGGAAATTAAAAAGGAATATTATAAGTAATTTTAATATCTAAATTTGTAGATTATCTAGTAATAAAAGCTAGGTAAAGGAGAATATATAACTATATTAAATTAAATTAATAAAAGAAAGTTATTTACTTAAATAAATAAGATAAAAATGGAATTTTTAATGAAAATTATTAGGGATATATCTTATTATACTAAAATAGATTCTTAATTTTTTTTAATATACTTGATTTAAGTCTAAGAAAACTTAATAATAGAATAATAGTTTTTTTTATAGGCTTAAATTAGTAGAAATTATTAGAAAATAGGATTATAGAAATATTATTAAATATATTATTATTATTATAAATTTTACTCGGGTATTTAATAATTTTATATAGAATATTAGCTTTTAATATATTAACTTTATTAATAAAAAATAATTATTTTTTAATTATTAGGATTATTTTTTATTATTAATAGGTTAAAAAGAAATTATATTTTTATTGTATTTAAATATATAAATTAAATAAATGATTATATTATTTATATAAGTAATTATAGTACCTAATATAGTAATAATAAATAGATAATAAAATATACTTTTATATTAAAATAGTATAGCTAAGGTTTTAATAATATATAATTTACTTATATTATCTTTACTATTAATATATTTATATAATTAGCTTAGGTTTTTTATTTATTATTTGCTATAGTTATTAATATTATTTTTAATTTAAGTAAAATATTAATAAATAAATAAAAAGAATTTATTAGGATTTATTAAGTATAAATTTATTTATTATATTTTATTTTATCTTAAAAAAGATTATAATAGGGATTCATAGTATAATATCTTTCTAGCTAATTTTAATATATATAACTTAATTTATTTGATTTATTTAATTTATATAATTAAATAAATCTAAAAATAGAATATAGTAAATATATTATCTTAGCTAATAGTACTTTATAAAATATAATAATAATATAATATAAAAAATATAAAATATAAATAAATAAATATATTAGAAATATTAATTAAATTATTTTTAAAAAAAGAATATTTAAAATTCTAGAAAATATAAATTAATATAATTTAATATTAATATTAATTATAAAATTAAAATATATTAATATTGAAATTAAAATATTATTAGAAAATTATTATAATTATTAATTATAAGCTTTTTTTTTAAATATAATAAAATTATTTATATTAATAATTGATTACTTAATTTAAAACTTAATTTAAAAACTTAAGTAATATTATTTAGACTTTTAAAAAAAAATAAAAGAAAAGGGAATATTATAAATAGTTTTAGTATTTAAATTATTAGATTGTTTAATAATAAGAGCTAGATAATAAGGATATATAATTACTTTATTAAATAAAATTAATAAAAGAAAATTATTTATTTAAATAAATAAGCTAAAAATAAAATCTTTAATTAAAATTATTAGAATAATATAATAAATATTATTATAATTAATAGTAAAGTATTTTATAATAAGTTTAAGCTTAAAGCTTATATAATATTATTAACATTTTCTAAAGAAAATAAAGAAATAATAAATATAATAAATGATTTTAATATTTAAATTATTAAATCTTATATTAAAAAATAAATATTATAAGATTTAATAAAATAAGCTAGGTAAAGAGGAATATATAATTATATTAAATTCAATTAATAAAAATAATTAATTACTTAAATAAACAAATTAAAAGTAAGATTTTTAATTAAAACTATTAGAAAAATAAAGTAAATATATTAATTTTCTTTATATTAAAAAAAAAGATTTTATATTTATATATAAATTAAAAAATACTTAATATAATTATTATTAAAAACTATTATTTATTATTTTTAATTAAGAATTTATAAAATTAATTTCTAAATATAAATTAGGTTCTTTAAAATAAATATTAAAATATTTCTAATAGTTTTAATTAGAGAAATTACTTTTAGCTTATTTATTTAGGTAAATAACCTTTTTTTATTAATCTCATATAATTACATATTTATATCCTCCTCTTCCTAGCTCTTATTACTAAAGAATCTAGCTACTTAGGTTTTTAAACTATTAATTATATTTTATTTTTAAACTTCTTCTAGAAATTTTATAGTATATTTTTAGTTTAAATAATATATTAAAAGTATAAATTAAATATTATTGTATTTATTATAATAAGGGTAAGTTAATTATAGAGATTATATAATATATATTAAAATTAGTTATAAAAAAGGTATTATTTTTATTTATATAAAGCTTATTAAGGTTTTTATTTTATATAGGCTTTATATTATTAATTTAATATAAAAATAATTATATTAAAAGATCATAAAATTTATTTATTTTATAAGTAATTATATTAAGTTAATTTTATATAAATATAAAGTTAAAAATTAATTTCCAAAGAAATATTAAAATATATAAAATTGTATTTAAATTAAATTTAATAATTATTAGAAAATTATATTTTAATTAAAGTATAAATATTTTAAAAATATAATTATATTATTTAAGCTTATTAATAAATTAATTATACTTAAATATTTATTTATTTTATATTTAAAAAATAACATATAAAATATTTATACTAATTTATTATTCTTTAATTAGTATATATATATATATTTATATTAAATATATTTTTTGATTTTATAATATAAAAAGCTTTCTTATTACTTTTAAGCTTTTTAGTACTATATACAGCAATAACTACCTTTACTAACTTTACTAGTTTCCTTGCTCTATCTTTTTATATAGCTTATTAATCTATTTCTAGATTCTTATTATTTAAGTATTATAATAAAGCTTATAAATCTTTTAAATAAAGTTTTTTTACTTACTAATATTTTTATTTAGCTAATAAATATAAAAAGTATAAATAATTATAATTATATTTAATATTTTTATTTATTTTTTAATAAAAGCTTTTTTTTATTTATTAAAATAATTA
>JAACIZ010000034.1:17381-43801 GCA_017140785.1 Calonectria pauciramosa
AATTAAATAAATTAAATAAATTAAATAAATTAAATAAATTAAATAAATTAAATAAATTAAATAAATTAAATAAATTATATTAAAATCAATTATAAGAAAAGTATTATTTGTATTTGTTTTAATGATTATTAAGGTTTTTATTTTATATAAGCTTAATATTAATAGTTTAATATAAAAGTAATGATACTAATAAATTAAAGAATTTACTTATTCTATAGGTAATTATATTAAGCTATTTCTATAAAAATACAAAATTAAAAAATTAATCTTAACTATAATAATAAAATCTACTATAATTATAATAAATAATAAACTAATTATGTTATTAGTATTATTAATATTATAATAGTATATATTAATATCTTTAAATTATAAAATAATAATATTATAGTATTATATAATCTAATAAATATATTAACTTTAACTTAATTTATCTTTATAATTAATATAATAATTAATATATTAATATTAAATATTTTAGTTTTTATAATAATAATATTAATTAAAATATTATTTTTAAATAAAATAATAAGTAAATAAATAAGCTAGCTAGCTAATAACTTTAGTAATAGTTTATTAGTAAATATAATATAATTTAATAGAAATAATATATAATTTAATATTAATTAATTAATTATTAATAAAATATAAATAAATAATTTTAAAGAAAAATAAGTAAAAATAATTATAAATAATATAAGGAATATTATAAGTATATTTAATATTAGAAATATAATATATTATATTATAAAAGTCTAAAAAACTAAATAAATATTTAAATTAAGAAAGATATAAATAATACTTATCCCTTAAGTTTATATTTAATTATATGAGCTAAGCTTCCTACCTAGAAGGCATTTCTAACTTATAAAATCTTTTTAATATCCTTTTTTAAGTAAAACTAAATAATTAGCAAAGCAATACTAATTTTATTACCTTTATTAAAAATCCTCTTTATAAAAGAAAATAGTAAATACTTATTTATAATAATCTTGAATATAATTATTATAATTCTTTTTTTTTTATATTTATCTATTATATTTTAATTTTTTTAATTTAATTTCTTTAATTTTTTAATTAATAAAGCTTTTATTTTTAAATTAATTAAAAACTGGTTTTATAAAATCTATTTTAGTAATACTATTTTATTATTAATTAGTTTTTATATTCTATAATATTTAACTTAAATATATATAATTTTCTTATAAAAGTTTATATTCTTTGTAAATATATTTATCTTATTATTATTAATATATAATAAATTTAATTTTTAAATTTTATAAATTTCTTTAATTAAATTACTTAAGTAAATTATCTTCAATTTAGTATTATATAGGCTAAAATATTTTAATTAAATATCAAAAATAATTAAGATTAATTTTTTAACTTCCTATTTTTATAGGAATAATTTAATATAATTGCCTATAAAATAAATAGATTTTTTAATTTCTTAATATAATTACTTTTATACTAAATTATTCATATAGAGCTTATATAAAATAAAAGCCTAAATAAACTTTATAATAAATAAAAATAATATTTTTTTAATAATTAATTTTAATATTTAATTTATTTAATTTATATAATTAAATAAATATAAAAATAAAATATAATTAATATATTACTTTAGCTAATAATATTCTATAAGATATAATAATAATATAATATAAAGAATTTAAAATATAAATAAATAAATATATTAAAAATATTAATTAAATTATCTTTAAAAAAAAAAATTTAATCAAAATCTTAGAAAATATAAATTAAAATAATTTATTATTAATATTAATTATAAAATTAAAATATATTAATATTAAAATCAAAATATTATTAAAAGATTATTATAATTATAAATTATAAACTTTTCTTAATATATAATAAAAAATACTTAAGCTAATAATTAAATATTTAATTTAAAATTTAATTTAAAGGCTTAAATAATATTATTAAACCTTTTTAAAAAAAATTAAAAAAAATATTATAAATAATTCTAGTATCTAAATTACTAGATTTGCTAATAATAAGAAATAAATACTATAGTATCTAGCTAGATAAGCTAAAAAAAAAGGGGAATATAGATATATAATTATATTAAATTAAATTAATAAAAGAAAATTACTTACCTAAATAAATAAGGTAAAAGTAAAATATCTAATTAAAACTATTAAGGATTAAAAATAATTATTAAAAATTATTCTTTATTCTTTTTATTAATTATTTTTTTTATAATTCTAAAAATATAATATTTAATTAACTTTAAATTACTAAGATTTCTAGCTTATTTTATATTAAAAAATATAATAATTTTTAATTTAAGTTTCTTATTTAAAACTAATATATAATAAAAAGTATATTTAATATATTTTAAGACTTTTTTATTATAAATATATATTTAATTATAAATTTTAATATAAACCAACTTAATTTTATAATTAAGATTAATTTTTTAGATTATTATTTTAATAAGAATAACTTACTAGATTTACTTATAGAATAAGTAAATTTATTAATTTCTTAGTATTATTACTTTTATACTAAATTATTAAGATTATAACTTTAGTATTTAGTTTTTAGTTTTAGTTTTAGTTAATATAGCTAGTTTATAGTTTAGTTATAGCTTTTATATTTTGGTTTTAGTTAACTAAAAACTAAAAACTTTAGCTTATAGTTCACTTTTAATTTATAATTAAATAAAATAATTAATTAATTAATTAAATTAATTAAATAAATAGTAGGTTCTAATAAATTTAATTATAGAGTTTACTTTCAATGTATTTATTTAAATAAATAACTTTCTTTTATTAATTCAATTTAATAAAATAACATATTTATATTCCCCTTTTTCTAGCTTTTATTCTTAAAAGGTTTAATTATTTAGATTTTTAAACTACTAATCATATCTATTTTTCTAAACTTTCTTTAGAAAATCCTTATAAAATTACTTAAGCTCTAAGTTTAAGCTTTATATAATATTCTTTATTATTTTTTAGAAAAGATCTTAAATTAATAATTATAATATTTTTTAAATAATATTTTTATTTTACTATTAATATATTTTAATTTTATTTATTTTATATATAATTTTTAAGTTTTTAATTAAAAGTTTTTTTTAAGTATTTTTTAATTAGTATTGTTAATAAATTTATTTAATTATATTTCTTTTTATATTATATTATAATTATATATTAAAGTATATTTTTAGTTTAAATAATATATTAAGCATATAAATTAAATATTATATTTATTGTAATAAAAATAGTTAAATTATATAAATTATATAATATATATTAAAATTACCTGAAAAAATATTACCTTTACTTATTATAAAGCTTATTAAGGTTTATATTTTATATAGGCTTTATATTAATAATTTAATATATAAGCAATTATATTAAGGAATTAAAGAATCTACTTATTTTATAGGTAATTATACTAAGTTATTTCTATAAAAATAAAAAGTTAAAAAATTGATTTTAATAATAATAATATAACTATTTTATTATTCTTATTTTTACTATATATATTATTATTATATATATTATTATTATATGAATTATTATTATTAGATTTATTATTTAAAAGAGATCATAAGAAATTATAATATAATAATAATTAAATAAAAAGAGTTTAATAATTAAGATAATAATTAAATAAAAGCTTAGCTAGTTATTATTAATTTTATTTAGGCTTATAAAATTAAGTTTTAAATTTAATTTAAAATAATATTTATAATAAAAATAAGTTCCTAATAACTTTAATTAAGGATTTCACTTCTAGCTTATTTATTTAGGCAAATAACCTTCTTTTATTAATTTAATTTAATATTATATATTTATATCCCCTTTTTCCTAGCTTTTATTACTAAAGAATTTAGCTACTTAGGTTTTTAAATTATTAATTATATTTATCTTTTTTAATTTTCTCTAGAAAATCTTAATAATATTATTTAAGTTTTAAATTAAAACTTTATATAATATATTTTATTATTAATTATAGTATTTCTTATTATTTTTTAAAAAAAGCTTAAAATTAATAATTATAATAATATTTAAATAATATTTTGATTTTAATATTAATATACTTTAATTTTATAATTAAGATTATTATTATAATTTTATTTACTTTATATATAGCTTTTAAGTTTTTAACTAGAATAACTTTTTAAAATATTTTTAATAAATTTATTTAATTATATATATTTTTTTTTATATTATATTATTATTAAGTTTTATAGTATATTTTTAGTTTAGATAATATATTAAAAGTATAAATTAAATATTATTATATTTATTATAATAAGAATAATTAGATTATATAAATTATATAGTATATACTAAAATTAGTTAACATTATTTTTATTTATTATAAAGCTTATTAAGGTTTTTATTTTATATAAGCTTTATGTTAATAGTTTAATATAAAAGTAATTATACTAAAAAATTAGAAAATCTATTTATTTTATAGGCAATTATATTAAGCTATTTTTATAATTATAGAATATTAAAAAATTAATTTTAATAATAAAAATAGGTTATTTCTAGAAATAAGTTTTAATAAGCTAATTAAGATTCTTAAAAAGCTTATTTATTTTAATTAAGAATTTTAAAAAATTAATTTTTTAATAATATAAATTAATATAATTTTATTTTATATAAAATAAAATTAAATATTAAGATTTATTTCTATTATTTTTATTTTATAGGAATAGCTTAATATAATGATTTATAAAATAAGTAGATTTTTGAATTTCTTAGTTTAATTACTTTTATACTAGATTATTAATAAAAAGCTTATATAAAATAAAAACCTTAGTAAGCTTTATAATAAATAAAAGCAAAATAGTACTTAATTTTAAAATATACTATATTATTTAAATATTGTTATTAAATAAACCTAATAATATAATATAGTTATTATATTATTTTAGTTAATAATAATTTATAGAATATAATAATAATAAAATATAAAGAGTTTTATATATAAATAAATAAATTTATTAAAAATATTAATTATATTATTTTTTAATAAAAGTATATAATTAATATATTAAAAAAAGTATATAATTAATATATTAAAAAAGTATATAAGTAATATATTAAAAAAAGTATATAATGAATATATTAAAAAATATATAAGTTTTGAAAATAATAATAACTTTTATTAGTAAATTAATATATATTAGTTTAAAAATTAAAATATTATTTAAAATTTATAATAATTAAAAATTTCAAGCTTTTTTTAAAATATGGTAAAAAATATTATAATTAATAATAAAATATATTATATAATATTCAAGTTTAATACTTGAGTAATATTATTAAAAGATTTTAAAAAAGTAAATATAATATATAATTTTAATACCTAAATTATTAGATCTTATAATAATAAAAGCTAAGTAAAAAATAATATAAATATATAATATTAAATTAATAAAAGAAAATTATTTACTTAAATAAATAAGCTAAAAATAAAATATTTAATTAAAACTATTAAGAATATTATTTTATTATTAATATAAGAGATTTACTAAAAATTATTTATAAATATTTAATTTATTTATAATATATTATAATATAAATATATAATCTTTATTTAGAAAAAAATTATTTATTATTAATATAAGTACTTTTTAATATAATAATAAAATATTATTATTATAAGGATTTTATAATATTAAGCTAGTAAATATAATTATATATTATAAGAATTTATTATAAAAATCTAGATATTAATATAATAATATTGTTTTTTATTAAAGTTTATATATTTTAAAAATTTAATTTAATAAATAAATAATAAATTAATAATATAAATAGGGAAAAAAGAAAAATAGTAAATTATAGCTAGGCTATTTATCTTATTTTAAGCTTTTAAGACAAAAAAGCTAAAATAATATAATTAATATTCTTATAGCTAATTTTATAAATCAATAATTATTAAAAAATAAAATAAATTATATATAATCCTAATTTTATATATAAATATTATTAACTTAAATATAATTCTTATTTAAATATTATTATTTTCTAAGATAATTATAATAATAAATACTTAGCCTCTTATTAATACTCAATTTAAAAAATAAAAATATAAAAAATAATAAAAGATTTATATTATTATTTTAATTAATCTTTCTAATAATAGTATAATAATTAATATAATAACTTTAAAAACTTAGGTAATAAATTAATAATATAAAATATAATTAGCTTAAAAATATTATACCAAAGTAAATATAATATTAACTTATTAATTTTTTAATTATAAAAATTACTAAATATAATTACTTAAAGATCCTTAGTAAATTATAATCTTAATAACTTATAATACTAATATATATAATAACTTTTAATATTTAAATATTATATTTTATAATTATTAATCTTACCTTTTAAAAAATTATATTAAACTATATTTATATATACTTAATCTATTATTTAATAACTATTGAAATAGTTATTATTATATATATATAGGCTATTTTTAAATTAATTAGCTAAAAAGAAATATAGCTAGATTTTAGCTTAATATTACTAAAAATATAATGTTATACTGGCTAGGTTATAAACTTAGATATAAAAGGATAGTTAGGTAGAATAGAAGGTATATTGGCTTTTAATTATAAGACTAAAGCCTCTTTTATATTTATTCTAAAATCTAGATATCTTTTTTAACTATAGCTAAAATATTATTTATTTGCTAGATATTTATTTTTATTATAATTATCCTTTTTTTAGGTTAATTATCTTAATAGATATAAAAGACTTAATTATTTATATTAAAGTAATATAATAATTTTTATTTTTTTATTTTTATTTAGTAAAAAATATATAATTTTATAAATAATATATAAGAATTTTAATTTTAAGTTAAGTAATGAATTATTGTTTGTTTTATAGTTGCCTAGGTATTAATAATAATATTATTTATATAATTAGTAGTAAGGTAAGTAGAATTCTTAGATTATTTAAGCTATTATTATTTTCCTTATATTTATATAATTAGCCTTTTATATCTTTAATTTTTTTTTTATCATAAAGTTTTTCCTATAGCCTTAGCTTATTTTACCTCTTTTTACTTATTATCTTTTTATTATTTTTTTAACTTTATTTTTTTATTATATTAAACTAGAATCTTAGCTATAAAAAGCTTATTAATAATAAATCTATTTAATATTTAATTTATACTAAGATAATTTTAGCTATTAATAAATACTATTTAGCTAAGTATAAGGCTTTAAGCTTAATTTATTCTTAAATTTTATATATTTTATATAAAATTTATATTTTATATATTATATATTATATTTATTATAATAAAGTTAATATTATTTATAATATATAAATAATCTTTTCTAGTTTTATTTTAATTATAAAGTATTTAATTAATTATTATAAGCTTATTTTTATTATATAAAATAATATTTTTAATTTTAATTTTTTTATTATTTTATAATTAATTTTATAATTATTATTTTTTAAACTAAGAAAGTAAATAAGATTATAATTAAAATATTTTTTTTTAATTATAATAACTAAATTAGTATTATAAAAATAATAATTTATTTTTTTAATATATTTATTATTATTAAGTCTATAGCTTAGGATTTATTTAATATTTTAGATATTAAGAAATATATAGTTATAAGTTCTTTTTATTTTAATTTAGTATTTATTTATTAATATATTAATAAAAAATATAATTAAGTATTATAATCTAAAAATATAATATTATTAAATATATTAATCTTTTATATTTTTAGTCTTTATAATATATTTTTATTATTTATTTATAAGTATTTTATTAATTATATTAATTTGATTTATAGTCTAAGGCTATTTATATTTAATTTATATTTTTTAAATTTTATTTTATATATAAAAATATAGGTTTTATTAGCTAAGATATAACTAAGACCTATTTTGAGCTCTAATTATATTGGATTATTAATATAAGTAAGAATTTATTTAATATTAAAATAAAAATATTTATTAAATAAATTTTTTATCTTAATAATATCATTATTTTCTTTTTATAGAAAATTTTTATTATATCTACTAAAATAATTCTTAATTATTATTATTATTAACAATCTAAAATACTTAATATTATTTTAGATATTAATATAAATAATAATTAAGCTTTTTTAGTTTTTATTATACATTAAAATAAAGATAAGATTAGCTTTAGAATAGTTTAATATAAGTTTAGTAGATAGGTAATAAAGATTAAATAAAATATATTAAATTTTAATTTAATTTAATTTAATTTAATTTAATTTAATTTAATTTAATTTAATTTAATTTAATTTAATTTAATTTAATTTTTAATTTAATTTAATTTAATTTAATTTAATTTAATTTAATTTAATTTAATTTAATTTAATTTAATTTAATTTAATTTTTTAGATTTATTATATTTTTTTTATATTAATTATTTTTTTTAATTTTTTTTTTATAATTAATTTATAAAACTTTATTATTATTTCTTATATATATTCTATATCTTTATATAATATTTATTAATTACATTTAATAGGCCAATTCTTTTTGTTAATTAGGTAATAAATTTTTCTTTTTTATATTTTTATATTTTTATATTTTTAATTTATTTAATTTTTTATTTTAAGTTATTATTTTTTAAATTTAATATTAATAATAACTTATTATTTTTTTTTTTTTATATATTATAATTTTAGTAAATTTATATAAAATATATTATAAATATAATTATATTTCTTTAGTAATATTAATTAATATACTTATAAGCTAATTATATTTAATATATAAAAAAGGCTAATATATTTTAATATTAGTTTTTTTTTATTTTCTTTAAAATTAAGATTTTAAGTTAATAAATTAATTAAATTTTCTTTTTTTAAAGTAAGAAATTAATATTTTTTATTATAATTTTTTATTTATTTTTTTATTATTATTCCCTAATAGGTTTTTAGCTTTTTTCTAAGCTTATAAAATTATTAAATATATATTTATATTTTAAATATATTTTTTAAGAATATTATTTTTAATATATAAATAAAATTCTAATAAATAGTTAAAAAGTATTTTTATAAGGTTTATATAAATTTTTATATTTTTAATATTATTATATATAAATTATATTATTTTTAATAATATAGCTTAATTATTTTATTATTTATTAATAAAATAATAAAAATAATATTCTAAAATTTAATTTATATATTTTATTTAGCTATAAATTTATAAATAAAATATTATTAATAATTTTTATTTTATTTTAGAAATATAATAAAGTTTTAATTAAAATTTACTTATAAATATAAATTTTTTATTTAAGATAATTCTACTTAAGACTTTATAATATAATTTAATTCCTTAATAGAATATTTCTATAAATTATATAGTATTTATTATTATTTTAATAGGAATTAAATAAATATACTTTATATATTAATTTATAATTATTAATATTATATTAATTTTTTAATTACTTTATTATATT
The DNA here is from genome assembly GCA_017140785.1 of Calonectria pauciramosa. NCBI lineage: Eukaryota > Fungi > Ascomycota > Sordariomycetes > Hypocreales > Nectriaceae > Calonectria > Calonectria pauciramosa. The sequence goes on from JAACIZ010000034.1 coordinate 26,865, forward strand.
AATAATAATTTTATAATAAAATCTATAAATAGTTTATTTATAAATTATTAGAAAATTTATAATAATTTAAATTTTCTATATAAATAATATTTTTTTATTATAGCTCTTTAGCAAATAATATAAATTTTAATTTATTTTTAAATATTTTTTTTTATTTTAAATTAGTATAGCTTTTTTTATATTAATTTTAATATTTTTTTTATTTTAAAGTATTTTATTAGTAGATTATTATAAAATAATTAAAAAATATATTATTATATAAATCTTTCAAATAATATAAATAATTTATTTTTAAAATAAAAAAGTTTATCATATTTTATTATTTAATTATTATACTTTTAGGATTTTTTATATTTAGAGATTTATTAATATATAATAAAATCTTATTCTTAAATATTTTTAATAATATTTTTTAATAATATTAATAATATATTATTAAAAATTTATTCTTCTTAAATAGCCTTTTTAGCTTCTAATATTATAATAAACTAAAAGTATTTAGTTTTTTTAGTAAGCTAATTAACTATTTAATTAATCTAATTTTTTTTAATATTAGGTATTTTAGTACTATTCTTTTAATTATTTAAGAATTATTCTTTTATAGAATTATTATTTAATTTTTTTTTGAAATCTCTTAGAAATTAAATAGATTATTTTTTACTAATTTTCCTTTTAGAACTATAACTAGCTTAATATTCTAAGGTATATTTTTCTTATAATTAGGCTATTTTAATAATCTATTAATAGGATTTTTTTTCTAGGCTAATATTTTATAATAAAATTATAAAATATAAAATATATATATTATTATATTTATCTACTATTTAAATAAAAAGTTTTTATAAACTCTTATAAATTTAAATAATTATTTTATATTTTAATTTAATTTATTATTTCTTTAAAATAATATTATTAATATTTAAATAATTTTATAATTATTATTATTTCTTTATTTAAAATATTATAATTTAATTTAAAATTTTTATATTTTCTTAATTAAAAAATAATTAAATAACAATAGCTTTTTTTATTTAATTAAAATAGAATTTTTATTATTATAAATAAAAAAATATTAATTTTTATTTTAATTAAGAATATTAAATTAAAATAATAAAATAATAGAATATTTTAAAATACTTTGATAAGAATTTAAAAAGCTTTTTTTTTTTTATTATTTAATTTAATTTCTTTTAACTTCTTCTTATTTTTATTTTCTTTCAATAATCTATTTAATAATATTATAATTTTTAAATATTAAAAAATAAACTATTAATAAAAATCATAAAATCCTAAAAAGATTTAAATTTTTCTATAAATTTCTAGTTTTTTTTATTTATTAATAATTCAAACTTAATTTAGATTTATTTTTATATTTTATTCTAATAAAATAAAACCTAAAATTTTAATTTATAATTAATAAAAAATATACTTAAAGGCCTTAGTATATAATTCTACTTTCTATAAATAATCTAATATTATTTAAAAATATTTTATATATAATTTTTTGATTTTAAAATAAATTAAAATATTATTAAAATAAATAATATAAATAATATAAATAATATTTATTAATCTTTAGAATATTTAATAAATATAGTCTTAAAATATTATTAAAATAGTAATTAATTTAAAGAATATTATTAAATATTTAAAATAATTATATTTTATATAAAATATAGTTTTTTAAATATTTAATAATATTCTTTAAATTAATTTTAGAAAAGTATTTAGTATTTTTAATTTAATTTATAATTTTTAATATAAAAAATAATAAATAATAATTCTTTTTTATTATAATATTAAGTCTTTTATAATTTATATATAAATATAAAAATTTATTTAATTTTAAAATAAAAAAAATAAAAATATTTATTAAATTCTTAGAAAATTAAATATAATCTTTTTTTAGATTATTTTATAAATACTTTTTTAATTTTTTAAATTTTTTTAAAATAATAAATAAATGAATATTATAATTAATCTTTTTATATTTAGATAATATATTTATATTATTAGTAAAAAAAGTTTAATTAAAATTTTAGATTTTAATAAAAAATAATTATTTTTTTATTAATAATTTAAATATTTTATTTTTTAAAATTAAATATAATTTTTTAATAATAATTATACTTAAAATTTTTATTATATTTCTATATATTTTAAAAAAAAAATTTTTAAAAAAAATTATAATTTTTTTCTAAATAATTTAAAATTATTAATTTTTATTAATAAAATTTAAAAAAAAATATTTAATATCTAGAAAAAAGATATTTTTAAAATAATAAAATTATTTTATTAAATTATGATTTTTTTAATATTTATTATTATTTAAATAATTTTTTTTATTTTTTTTTAAAATTAATTATACTAAAAAAAACTTTTTAAGCTAATTTAATAAGAATTTTCTTTTTATTTACTATAATAATTAAGGACATCTTATTATAAAATCTAATAAATTTTAATTAAATTATTAATTTTTTATTAATAATATTTATTTTTATTTTTATATTTAAAATTTTAAAAATTTTTATAAGATTTTATTTTTAAATTATTTTTATTAGTAATATATTAATTTCTTATAACTCTTTAATTTAAAATTTTTAGCTATAGTAAAATTAAAGATTATAATTTTAATTCTTTTAATTTTTTTAATTTTAATTTTTTAAATTTTTAATATTTTATTATATTTATTTATTAAATAATTTTTATTAAAATAATAAAAATATTTTAGCCTAATATTATTTTTACTAATTAAATTCTTATTATTTTTTATTATTAATTTATAAGGCTTTTAAAAGATTTTTTTTAGATTTTTAGCTTAATTAATAAAAAATTAATATTATATTTTTTTTATATTTTATAAATTAAAATATAATTAAATTTAAAATTTATTATATTTTTAATTATATTATTTTTTTTTTAGATTTTTAATATTATTTTAATATTTAATTATTACTAAAATTAAAATTTTTTAAATAAATTCTTTTTTAATAATAATTATTTATAGATTTTTTTTATTTTTTAGGAAAATTTTAGTTTTTTTTTAAAAATAATTTTAATTTATTTTATATTAATTTTAATCTTTTTTTAATTTATTTTTAAAATATTATTTTTATTAAACTTTTTTTTTAAATTTAAAATAATTTTATATTATTAAGATCTTAGCTTAATTATATTTATATTTCTTTAGAATTCTTATAAAGATTTATTAAAAATTATATAATTTTTTTATTTTTTAAATAATTAAATAATTTTTTAAAATAATAATATTAATAATTTTAATTTTTTAATTTTTATTATTTAAATTAAAGAAATTAATATTTTTTTATTATTATTTTTTTTATAGCTTAAAGTATTTTTAAGAATATTAAATAGCTTAATTTTTTTTTTATAAAATATTATTAATTATTAAAAATATTTTATTTATATTTTTTACTTTTTTAATTTTTTATTCTAAGAATTTTATTTTTTTATTTAATTTTTTATTTAAAATATTTTTATTATAAGTTTATAATTAATTTAATAATCTTAGTTTTTTTATATTTATAGTTATTTATTTTTCTTTATTTTATATAAATATAGTTTTTTTATATAGTAGACTTTTTATATTTAATATTTTTATTAATTAGTATTTAGTAATAATTATATTATGTATTAATTAGAATATTTATTTAATTATAGAGTTTATAAAGCTAAAGCTATAAGATCTTTTATAAGCTATTTTATATTCTAAATAATCATAATAAAAGCTTTAAAATTATTATATTAGCTAGGTTATAAACTTAAATATAAAAAAATAGCTAAATAAAATAAAAGATATATTAGCTTTTAATTATAAAACTAAAGCCTACTTTATATTTATTTTAAAATTTAGGTATTTTCTTTAATTATAGCTAAGATATTATCTATTTACGAGATATTTGTTCTTATTATATATAAATTAAATTATTTAAAATATTTAGTATATTTAATAATAAAGACTTTATAAGAATTAAAAATATTATATAGATAGCTTTATAAATATATTTTAAAAATAAATAATATAAAAATAAGGCTAAATATAATTATTTTTAAATTATTATATAAATATATAAATTTAAATATATTAATAATTTCATAATTATTATCTTTACTAAATATTATATATTGAACTACCTTTATATATTATATTAATTTTTTTTCATACTTATTTTAATTTAATATATATTTTATTTTTAAGCTTTAATTTAAAATATTTATAATATTTACTTATAGTAAAAGTATTTACTATAATTTATTTTTATTATTAAATCCTTTTTCTTTATTATTTTTATTTAAAATTAAGCTTAATTATATTAATTATTATAATATTTACCTAAATAAAAAAATAAAAGATTTAAGAATCTACTATCTTTTTAATAATAATTCTTTTAAATCTTTTAATAATTCTTTTTTTAAGGTTCATTACTTAGGTATTTATAGTATAATTACTTTTATTATATTTTTATTTTAAAATATAAAAACTATTTTAAATAATAATAAAAATTATATAAATATATTTTTATATAATAATAATAATAATATAAAAGCCTTTATTATAGGCTTTATAATATTAAAAAATAGTCCTATATTTAAACTTTTTTCTAAAAATATTTATATTTCTAAAATAATAATAATAATAATATAATCTTTTTTTATATTAAAAATATATATACTTTATTACAATTAAATAATCTAATAATTCTTTGTATATAAAAAAATATAATATCTTTTATAAAGTAAGTATTAATTTTCCTAATTATCTTTTAATAAAAAATAATTTATATTTTTTTATAAATTAATTAGATTATAAATACTTAAAAAAAACAAAAATTATATTCTGTTAATATATATACTATACTAAATATAATAGATAATAACTTTTAAATAAGTATACTATATATATTTTTGTTTTTATAATTAATTTAAAAATAATATTAAAGAATAATATTAATAAAAAGAATTTAATAAAATTAAAATATTATAATATTATTTTAAATAATGTTTTTTAGTAGTTATATACTTTATTTATAGAGCTTTATTTATAGCTAAATACTTTTTTCTTTAATTATAATTATTAAATTTACTTACTTAAATTATTTAAATTACTTATTTTTATTAAATAGCTTAATATTTTATAATAATATATATAAATGTATTTAATTATATATTTAAAACTATATATTAAGCTATTTACTTTTTTAACTAAAAAGATTATATATTATTATATTTAAATTAAAAAAAAGCTTAATTATAATATTAAATTAATATTTATTAGATTAAAAATATAAATATATTAATATACTTAGATATTCTAATATTAAGATTATAATTATACTAAGAATCTAAATACTTAGACTATTAATATATTATTTAAATATAAATATAAACTTTTAAAGTATATATAATTTTATAAGAAAGAATATTATTATATTATTATTAAGGTTTTTTTATATATATTTAATATTATAAGATTATATCTAAGATATTAATATTATATTTTATTTATTATTTAAGTAATTTAATTAAATAATAATAAAAAAATATATTTATTTTATTTATAAATTTTATAATAAAAATAATTTAGTTATATATATATTTTAAGTCGCTGATAGTTTTAATTAAAGATTTCACTTTTAGCTTATTTATTTAAATAAATAATTTTCTTTTATTAATTTAATATAATTATATATTTATATCTTTCTTTATCTAGCTTTTATTATTATAAGATCTAATAATTTAAGAGCTAAAATTATATATTATATTTATTTATTTTTACTTTTTTTAAAAAGTTCTAATAATATTACTTAAGCCTTAGGCTTAAGCTTTATATAAAGTACTTTATTATTAATTATAATATTTTTTATTATATTTTTAAAAAAACTTAGAATTTTTAATTATTATAGATTTTAAGTAATATTTTAATTTTAATTTTAATATATTTTAATTTAATAATAAAAGATATTATTATTTTTAAGGCTTATATTTTTTTTAATATCTTAATTATATATTTTTTTTTAAAAAATAGCTTAGTTAATATTTCTAATAAATCTATTTATTTATATATAAAATTCCTTATATTTTATTATTATTATATTTTATAGAATATTATTAGCTAAAATAATATATTAATTATATTTTATTATTAGGGTTTTTTAATAAGAATATTTAAATAATATAATATACTTTAGAATTAGTTATTATTATTTTTTTATTTATTATAAAGCTTATTAAGATTTTTATTTTATATAAGCTTTTTATTAATAATTTAATATAAAAGTAATTATACTAAAAGATAATAAATTCTATTTATTTTATAGGTAATTATATTAAGCTATTCTTATAAATATAGAATATTAAAAATTTGATTTTAATATATATTTTAAATAAAATTCTTTATTATTTTATATAAACTTATTTTTTAATTATATCTATTATAATAAAGTATTAATAAGATAATAATATAATTTATTAATTATAATTTAATTATTAAAATTAATTTTTTAACTTTTTATTTTAATAAAAATAGCTTAATATAATTGCTTATAAAATAAGTAGATTTTTTAATTTCTTAGTATAATTACTTTTATATTAAATTATTAATATAGAGTTTATATAAAATAAAAACCTTAATAAGCTTTATCATAAATAAAAGTAATATTTTTCCTATAGCTGATTTTAATATATATTATTTAATTTATTTAATTTATATAATTAAAAAGATAAAATATAAAGAATATATTATTTTAATTAATAATATTCTATAAAATATAATAATAATATAATATAAGAAATTTAAAATATAAATAAATAAATATATTAAAAATATTAATTAAATTATTTTTAAAAAAGAAAAGTTAATTAAAATCTTAGAAAATATAAATTAAAATAATTTATTATTAATACTAATTATAAAATTAAAATATATTAATATTAAAATTAAAATATTATTAAAAGATTATTATAATTATTAATTATAAGCTTTTTTTAAAATATAATAAAAAATATTTAAATTAATAATTAAGTATTTAATCTAAGATTTAAGCTAAAAGCTTAAATAATATTATTAAGATTTTTTAGAGAAAATTAAAAAAAGAAAATATTATAAATAATTTTAGTATCTAAGTTATTAGATTTACTAGTAATAAGAGCTAGGAAAGGGAGGATATAAATATATAATTATTTTATTAAATTAAATTAATAAAATAAAGTTATTTATCTAAATAAATAAGCTAGAAGTAAAATCTTTTATTAAAATTATCTTAAAAATAATAATTTAGATTTTTTAGTTGAAATATAAAAAATATCTAAGAAAAACTTATATTACCTAAAGTATTATTATACTAATTATTATATTTTATATTATTTATATTACTATATTCTAATTAAGTTAAGTATTATATTAATAAATTAATTTTAATATAACAATAAATAAATAATATTAAAATAATATAATATTATTAAATTAAAAATAATTCTTATTTTAATAAATAATTAATTTCTAAAATAATTATTATAAATAATAAAAAGTAAAATAAGTAATCTAATTTCTTAGTAAGTATTTATTATATTAAAAGAATATATAATTAATTATTACTTAATATTATAGCCTATATTTATATTATTATTATTTTTAAAAAGTTTAAAATACTAAGCTTTAAAATAATAAATATTTATTATAAAAAAACTATTTAAATTTTATTTATTTATTATTAAACTCTTTATATTTAGGTATAGAATTTTATAAAAAGCTATATATTATTAAAATATTATATAATATGGTTAATTTTAGTTTATTTTTAAAGTCTTTATTTTTAAATAATTATTTACTAAGTACTACATTAATTTTAAGCTATAATTATATTATTAAATATAGTTTATTATTAAGATTCTTAATAATAATAATATATAAGAATTTAAATATAATTGAAGACTCTTAATTAATATATATTATATTATAATAATTAATTCTAATTATTATTTTTATAAATAAATTAATTTTATTAAATCTAAATATATTATAAAGTAGCTTTCCTTTATTTCTAAATATAAATATTATAATTATATTAAACTTAATCTAAAATATAGCTTTAATAATATTAATAAACCTAGCCTTTATTTATAATTATTTCTATATTTTTTTATAATGTATAAAAAAAAGTTATTAATTATAAAGTTTTATATATATTCTGTAATAAAATAAAAATAAATCATAATTTTATTAATAAAAAATAATATTAATTATTTTAAAAATAATAATATTAATAAGCTTATTAATAATTATTAAGAATAATAATTATTTAAATATATATATAAAAATCTTAATTTATAAAAATAAACTTTTAATTTTTAAATATTTTATTAAAAGTTTAATAATAATTCTTTAGAAAAAAGAAAGATATTTTTTAATTATAAATAGTATAAATTAATTTCTTATAAATAAAAAGTATTTATAATTATAATATATTATTAAGATTTTTATAATATAAATATTATATTAATTATAATTTATTTATTTTATTATAAGAAATTTAAAAGAAATTAATTATATAAAATAATTATTAATAAGTAAATAAAATATATAGCTAAGACTAAGATTTAAATACTATTTTTTTATAATTAATATTTTCTATTAAATTTAAATATAATAGCTTATATAAATTATTTATACTAAAGAAAATAAGAATTATATATATTATATTTTCTATAAAATATAATATATAAAAAAAGAATCTTATAATTTAAATAATATTATTATTAGACTTTATATAGCTAAGGAATTTATAGAAATTATATTAAATATTAACTTTAATATTTAAATAAATACTTAATTAAAGATAGAAAATATATAAAATTATTTATATAATACTAAGAAAGTAAAGTATATTACTAAAAAACTATACTAAAAAATAACTAAAAAATATTAATAAAATAAATAATTTTAATATATATAAGCTATTATAGTTTTTAATAATATTTAATTATTATTAATTTTAATTTCTTAAAATAAGCTTATTAATATTAAAAAAATTAAAATTTTAATTATTTAGCTAAAAATCTTTTTTATATAATTTATTTTAAATCTTAATAGTAATAATAGTAATAGTATTTATATACTATTTTACCTAGATACCTAGGTCTATAATACCTTTTTATTTTTTTCTAAAGGAAAAAACTATAGCCTAAAAGGTAAGGCCTTAGGTAAAAAACCTTTAGCTATAATATATAACTTATCTATTTATTTATAATTATATCTAAATTAATATTTTATTTATTTTTTTTTTATTTTTTAATAATTTTATTTATTATTTTTATATTTTTAATTTTAAAAAAAATTATTAATTATAATATTAATTTATTTATATAATTATAAAATATATTAAAGATTTTATTTATTTTTATAATAAAAAATAAAATAATTTATTTTTAGCTTTATAATTAAAAATAAAGGCTTAGTATAGTAATTAGACTTTCTTTTTATAAAGGAAAAGTTTAAATTTAACTTTTATTAATTAGTTTTTTATAAGGTATATTAGATCTTATATTATAGCTTAATTAAAGAATTAATATTTTAATTAGATTTAAATTAATAGTTTTTTTAGGAAAGGCTTTAGATAATAATTACTTTACTATAAAGGATTTAAGTCTTAATAATATTATAAATCTTATATAGCTTTAGCTTATTATATATTAATTAAAAAACTTTAAGACTATAAATTGTTCTTATAAGGCCTTAATAATTTAATATATTAAATTAAGCTAATAACTTTTAATTTAATAAACTTAGTTATATTTTTCTATTATAAAATAAGCTTATTTTTTAAGTATTTTATTAAAATAAGTAAAAAGTTAATATTTAATTATATTAATTATTATTTTATTATAACAAAAATAAATAATTATAATTTTTTATATTTATATAAATTATTATAATTAAAAGAAAATATAAATCTTTATTTTATTATTATAAATATTAATATTAATATAAATAATTATTTACTATTATTATAAATAGATCCCAGGTTTTAAATATAATATAGTTAGGATTATAATAATAGTAGCTACTTAGGATCTTTTTTTTATAATAATAATAATTATTTTTTTAATCTAGCTAACTAAAGGAGGACTTTTTTAAAGTTATAAGTAAATTATATAATCTTTTTAATTTTACTTTCTATTACTTTTATACTAAGTATTCAAATAATACCTTAGGGCCTAATAAATATAATCTTTTAATTATAAATTTATTATTTTAATAATTTTAATATTAAAATTCTTTTTTTTATATAAAAAGAAAATATTATTTTATTTTTAATAGAAGATATAATATAGAAAATAACAAAAAATAAGATAATTTAGCTAGTTTATAATAATATTTCAAGGCTTTAAAAGTAAATTTATATAATATTCTTTCTATTTTTTAATAATTTAGTTTTTTATTTAAATTATTATTTTATTACTATTAATAAATTAATTAAGAATTTAATTTAATAATATTTCTATAAATATATTAATAATATTCTTTTTATTATTAATTTATTTCATCTTATAAAATTTATATTATTTATAGGATTATTATAATATTATAATATTAATTATTAAGCTTTTTATTATTATTTTAAGCTTTACTAGGTATTTATATAGGAAATATAAATTAGTATATATAATAATTAAGATTTAAAAAAGCTTTATTTAATTTATAATTTAATTAAAGATTATTATAATTATATAAATAATATTAACTTCTATAATTATATTATATATTTTAAATATAAAAATACTATAGGTAATTTTTTAGTATTTTATTAAATTAAAATAAATTATATTTTTATTTATTATAAAGATTCCATTATTAAGCTATTTATTAGTAAAAATAATAATAAATTTATATTATAAAGATAAGTTAATATTATTTATAAATATATTATTAATAAATATAAATAGCTTTATAATTAATAAATTAATTAAAATAAATATTAATTTTTAATTAAAATTATTCTTTTATTATTAAAATTATTAGTTTAATATTTACCTTAAGCTTTTATTATTATATAGTTATTAATAAATTAAAGTATATTCTTAGTTTATAAATAAATATAATATAGGTACTTTTAGTTCCTTATTTTATATATTATTATTTTATTATATTTAATTTCTTATTATTGATAATTATTATTTTTTTATTTTATTTTCTTTATTAAATAATAATATTATTTATTTTTATTAAGATTATAATTATTTTATTAAAGGTAAGTAAATTATTAATTATTAGCTTTTCTCTTAGTTTAGTTATTAGGAATATTTTAAGGAATTCTTTTTTTTTCATAAAAATACTTTATTTAATACTTTAATTATATTATTAATTTATATCCTAATTATTTTAAAGATAAGATTTTTCTTTAATAATAATAATAAATATAAATTAAAAATTAAGATAATTATTTAAAGCTTTTCTTTATAATATTTATTATATATAACTTATTAATATATTTTAGCTTTTAGGATTTTATAAAGTAATATAATAACTTTTATAATTATATTAAGTAAATATTAGTATTAAATCTCTTTAAGTATATAAATAAAAATAGTTTAATTTAGCTTTACTTTTAATTATATATATACCTATATAACATTTTATATTTATATTATAATATTTTTCTTTTCCCTAATAGTTATAATTAGAGATTTTACTTTTAGCTTATTTATTTAGGTAAATAACTTCTTTTTATTAACTTAATTTAATATAAGTATATATTTATATCCTTCTTTTCTTATCTTTTATTATTAGTAAATTTAATAGCTTAGATATTAAAACTACTTATAATATTTCTTTTTCTTAATTCCCTTTAAAAAGTCTTAATAATATTATTTAAGCTTTTAAATTAAGTTTTAAATTAAATATTTAAGTATTAGTTTAAATATTTTTTATTATATTTTAAGAAAAGCTTATAATTAATAATTATAATAATCTTTTAATAATATTTTAATTTTAATATTAATATATTTTAATTATATAATTAATATATTTTCATTTTATAATTAATATATTTTAATTTTATAGTTAATATTAATAATAAATTATCTTAATTTATATTTTCTAAAATCTTAATTAGCTTTTTTTTTAAAAAATAGCCTAATTAATATCTTTAATATATTTATTTATTTATATATTAAATTCCTTATATTATATTATTATTATATTTTATAAAATATTATTAGCTAAAATAATATACTAGCTATATTAATTAATTATTTTTATATTCATTTAATTATATAAATTAAATAAATTAAATATTATATATTAGAATTAATTATAGAAATAATATTATTTTTATTTACTATAAAGCTTATTAAGATTTTTATTTTATATAAGCTTTATATTAATAGTTTAGTATAAAGGCAATTATACTAAGGAATTAAAAAATCTACTTATTTTATAGGCAAGTATATTTAACTATTTCTATAAAAGTAGAAAGTTAAAAAATTAATTTTAATATTTTTCTTAGTAAAGAAAAAAGCTAAGACTAAAATTAATTACTAATTATATCTTTAGATTATTAATAATTATATAAAAATAATTTCTTTTTTTTTAATTATTATAAGCTTATATTATAAAATATAATTTTTTATATAATATATTTATTATTTTTTCTTTAATTTTATTAATAAAATATAAATTAAAGATTTAAATATTATTACAAATATTTTTATTAAGTTAAATAAACCTAAATATATATTAATAAATTAAGCCTTTAATTTCTATATTTTCTAATCTTTTATATAGCTTTCTATATAATTTAATACTACCTTTTTCTTATAGTTTAATTATAAGCTTAAAATTAATTTTCTTTAATAAAAATAAATATTTTATTAAATTTAATTTTATATTTAAATTAATATATAAAGTTTATATTTTTTAGTATTATAGGATTTTTATAAGATTAGTTTTTTCTTTTTTTTAGTTATAAGTATAAGATTAAGTTTAATAGGGCTTTTTTATAGTTAATTCTTTTTATATTTTTATATTAGCTATAAAGCTTTAATAAGCTTAGTAGGTGTTTTTAAGGTTATTTTTTGCTTTATCTTTAGATTAGTAAGGGGATATTAAATATATTATTTAAATTTTTAGAATTAATAATTTCCTTAGATAATAATATTAATTATTAATTTTAAAGGCCTTTTTTTTTATTAAAATCTTTATAAAAAGATTTAATAATTATTAATTATAAGTATATTAGACTATATTTTCTTTTAATTATATATGTTTTATTATTAATTATAATAAGTATATATAGTCTTATCTAGCCTTTTTTTTTATTATATATAGCCTTATAATTATAATAGTAAATTTAGGATAATTATTATATTAAGGCTATTTTTAGTTTTAAGTATCTTTTTAATTTAATATTTATTATAAATATAATAGATTTCTTTAATAGCTTTATAAATAATCTTAACTTGTTAAATTATTTCTAATAATAAAATTAATTTTTTAATTATTTATAAATATAATTTAAAAATAAATAAAATAAAAATAAGACTATTTAGTCTAATTATATTATTTATTACCTTAATTATTATTTATAGTATATTATCTAGTTTTATAAAAAAATCCTTAATATAAATAATCTTATATATATATTATAATAATTTATAATATTATTTAATTTTACTAATTAAGTTATATATTTTTATAAATACTATATTAATTATAATACCTATTATTTTTATTTTTTAGTAAAATCTTTTTATAGTAAAGTTTATTTTAATATTAATAATTATTTAATTTAATAATTTTTAATAAATATTAATTTAGTATAATTTAAGTATTTTCTATACTTTTTTTATAAAAAGGTTAGGTAGAAAGTAAATAATATTAAATATTATTATTAAGTTAATAATATAAAATATATATTTATTTTTTAAGTATATTATATTAATAATAATCTAATAATTAAAATCATAATTATTATAAAGTATAAATTTAAATTTTATTAATTATTTTATATAAAACTAATAATATTTATATATTTTAATAAACTTTTTAATTACTTTCCTTTTAATAAGATAATTAACTTATATTAATAGCTTATATAAATAATTAACTAATAAATACCTAAAGTAATAATATAATTATTATAATTTATTCTTAGTAAAATTATTTTAAGCTAATAATTTTTTAATATTAAATAATATTTATAAATAGCCTTATTTATAAATAATAAATACTTTTATATTTTCTTATTAAAATAATTCTTAATATTATAAAAATAAATATTAAACTAATTTATATTATAAAATAATAATAAAAATAATATAGTAATAAAGAAAATATAAAAGGAAATAATACTAAATAATATTAGTATATTTATTATTTTTAGTAATTTTATTAATATTCTTTCTCTAAATCTAATAAAAATTATTCTTATATTTATAATATTTAGTTTAATAATTAAAATAAATATTTTTTATAATATAATAAATTATTTATAATTTCCTATTAAGAAATTAATAATATTTATATTAAAAATAATATTTTAGAATATTATTAATAAAAAAATCTTTTAATAGGAATTATAATATAAGTTTATATAACTTTATTATTATTTTTTTAATAAATAAATTATACTTAGTAATTTAATAAATAAATTATACTTAGTAATTTAATAAATAATTATTTAGTTAATAAGTAAAGTTATAATCTTAAATATATTAATATTCTTAGTTATACTTATAAAAAATATATAATAAATCTTTTTATTTCCTTTTTTATTTTATTTTATATTTTCTTAATAATAATAATTATTTTTTTCTTTATTTTTAATTTTAAGGCCTTTATAGTATATTAAAAAGCTTTAATAAAAATCATTACTTAAATAATGTAATAGGAATAAATATCTAGCAAATAGACAATATCTTAGCTATAATTAAAAAGAATACTTAAATTTTAAAATAAATATAAAATAAGCTTTAGTCTTATAATTAAAAGCTAATATACCTTTTACTCTACCTAGCTATCCTTTTATATCTAAGTTTATAATCTAGCTAATATAATAATTTTAAAGCTTTTATTATAATTACCTAAAATATAAAATAGTTTATAGAAGATCTTATAATTCTAGCTCTATAAATCTTATAATTAAATAAATATTTTAATTAATATATAATATAATTATTATTAAATATTAATTAATAAAAATATTAAATATAAAAGATTTATTATATAAAAAAATTATATTTATATAAAATAAAATAAAAATAATTATAAATATAAAAAAGCTAAAATTATTAAATTAATTATAAATTAATAATTAAAATATTTTAAATAAAAAATTAAATAAAAAAATAAAATCTTTAAAATAAAAAATTAGAAAATAAAAAATATAAATAAAATATTTTTAATAATTAATAATATTTTATAAAAAGAAAATTAATTTATTTAATATTTTTAAAAATATTTTAAATTATAAAAAAAAATAATAATAAAAAAATATTAACTTTTTTAGTTTAAATAATAAAAATAAAAAAATTAAAATTCTTAATATTATTATTTTAAAAAATTATTTAATTATTTAAAAAAAAAAAAATTATATAATTTTTAATAAATTTTTATAAAAGTCTTAAAAAAATATAAATATAATTAAGCTAAGATTTTAATAATATAAAATTATTTTAAATTTAAAAAAAAAATTTAATAAAAATAATATTTTAAAAATAAATTAAAAAATAAATTAAAATTAATATAAAATAAATTAGAATTATTTTTAAAAATAAATTAAGATTTTTTTAAAAAATAAAAAAAATTTATAAATAATTATTATTAAAGAAAAAAAGTAAATTATTTAAAAAAATAATTAAAATTTTTAAAGTTTTTATTTTTATTTTAATTTACTTAAAAAATAATTAAAAATTTTTAATAAATAAAATTAAATAAATAATTTTTTTTATAAGCTTATATTTAAGTTTTATAAATATATTATTATATATATTTTATTAATATTTATTATTTAAAAGATTTTAATTTTAATAATAATTAAATATTAAAATAATATTAAGAATTTAAAAAAAAAATATATATAATTAAAATTAAAATATATTTTAAATTTAATTATATTTTAATTTATAAAATATAAAAAAAAATATAATATTAATTCTTTATTAATTAAATTAAAGGTCTAAAAAAAATCTTTTAAAAGTATTATAAATTAATAATAAAAAATAATAAAAATTTAATTAATAAAAATAATATTAAGCTAAAATATTTTTATTATTTTAATAAAGATTATTTAATAAATAAATATAATAATATATTAAAAGTTTAAGAAATTAAAATTAAAAAAATAAAAAAAAGATTTTAATTATAATTTTTAATTTTATTATAGCTAAAAATCTTAAATAAAAAATCTATAAAAACTTTAGTATATTATTAATAATAATAACTTAGAAATAAAATCCTATAAAGATTTCTAGAATTCTAAATATAAAAATAAAAATAAATATTATTAATAAAAAATTAATAATTTAATTAAAATTTATTAGATTTTATAATAAAATTCTTTTAATTATTATAATAAATAAATAAATAATTTTTATTAAATTAATTTAAAAAGAATTTTTTAATATAATTAATTTTAAAAAAAAAAACAAAAAAAATTATTTAAATAATAATAAATATTAAAAAAATCTTAATTTAATAAAATAATTTTATTATTTTAAACATAATTTTTTTTTAAATATTAAATATTCTTTTAGATCTTATTAATAAATTATTTAAAAAAAAATTATAATTTTTTCTAAAAAAAAATTCTATAAAATATATAAAAATATAATAAAGATTTTAAATATAATTATTATTAAAAAATTATATTTAATTTTAAAAAATAAAATATTTAAATTATTAATAAAAAAATAATTATTTT
>JAACIZ010000035.1:0-42208 GCA_017140785.1 Calonectria pauciramosa
TATTTTTATTTTTTATTTATAAGTATTTTATTAATTATATTAATTTAATTTATAGCTTAAGTTTATTTATATTTAATCTATATTTCTTAAGCTTTATTTTATATATAAGAATATAAGTTTTTCTAATTAAAATATAGCCAAAATTAATTTTTAATTTTAATTATATTAAATTATTAATATAAATAAAAATCTATTTAATACTAAAATATAAATATTTATTAGATAAATCCTCTATCTTAATAATATTATTATTTTATTTTTATAGAAGATTTTTATTATATTTATTAAAATAGCTTTTAGTTATTATTATTATTAGTAATCTAAAGTATTTAATATTATTTTAGATATTAATATAAATAATAATTAAATTTTTTTGGTTTTTATTATATATTAAAATAAAAATAAGGTTAACTTTAAGATAGTTTAATATAAATTTAGTAAATAGATAATAAAAGTTAAGTAAAGTATATTAGATTTTTATTTAATTTAATATAATTTAATTTAATTTTCTTAATTTATTATATTTTCTTTATATTAATTATTTTATTTTTATTTTTTTTTTATAATTAATTTATAGAATTTTATTATTGCCTTTTATATATACTTTATATTTTTATATAGTATCTATTGATTATATTTAGTAGACTAGCCTTTTTATTTAACTAGATAATAGGTTTTTATTTTTTTTTATTTTTTTACCTTTAATTTATTTAATTTCTTATTTTAAATTATTATTTTCTAGATTTAATATTAATAATAATTTATTATTTTTTTTTTTATATATTATAATTCTAATAAATTTATATAGAATATATTATAAATATAATTATATTCTTTTAGTAATATTAATTAATATATTTATAAGCTAATTATATTTAATATATAAAAAAAGCTAATATATTTTAATATTAACTTTTTTTTATTTCTTTTAAATTTAAGATTTTAAATTAATAAACTACTTAAATCTTTTTTTTTTAGAGTAAAAAATTTAATAACTTAAACTTTTAAACTATTAATTATATTTATATTTTTCAATTTTTTTTAAAAAGTCTTAATAATATTATTTAAGACTAAAACTTAATTTTTATATAAAATATTTAATTATTAATTATTATAATCTTTAAATAATTCTTTTTTAATATTAATATATTTTAATTTTATTATTAAAGCTATTATTATATTTTTTTTATATATAGCTTTTAAGATTATAATTATATTTTTAAAGGTTTTTTAGTTAATATTTTTAATAAATTTATTTAATTATATATATTTTTTTATATTATATTATTATTAAGTTTTATAATATATTTTTAGTTTAAAAATATACTAAAAGTATAACTTAAATATTATTATATTTATTATAATAAAAATAATTAAATTATATAAATTATATAATATATATTAAAATTAGCTAATATTCTTTTTTTATTTATTATAAACCTTATTAAGATTTTTATTTTATATAAACTTTATATTAATAGTTTAATATAAAAATAATTATACTAAGAAATTAAAAAATCTATTTATTTTATAAATAATTATATTAAGTTATTTCTATTAAAATAAAAACCTAGAAAATAATTTTAATATTAAATTATTAATATAATATTTAAAAAATATAATATATTATTAAAAGATTATATTAAATATTAAAATTAAATAGCTTAAATATATTATAATATAATATAATATATTATATAAAATTGTTTTTTATAATATTATTTTTTTTAAATTATTTAGTATTAATAATACCTTTAATATTAATAAGACTAATAAAATATAATTTATTATTCATAATATTAAATAAATATTTAAGGTATATTAGTTATATATATATATATTTTTTATAGAAATAAGTTTATAAATAAAAAGAATATATAGTATTATATTAAAATACTTTTAATATTATTTCTTTTTAATATAAATAGGCTATACTATAAAAATAAGCTTATTATTTTAATAGCTAAGCTTATATTTTAAATAAGCTATAATATATTTATACTTATAGTTATAAAAAACATATTTAATATATAAAATTTAAGTTTAAAAATATAAATAAAGCTAATATTATAAAAATATCATAAATAATTTATTAATGATCTTATTTTTATCTTTTTTATATTTAATAATAAAATAAAAAAATCAAATTATTATTATTAATATATTTAATAGTTACTAAAATAATTTTATTAAGTTTAAAAACATTATTTAATTAGTTATATTAAAAAAGCTTAAATACATTAAGAGTTAAGTAAAGAATATTAATAAAATAAATAATTTTAATATATATAAATCACTATAATTATTAATAATATATAATTATTATTAATTTAAGTTCTTTGAAATAAGCTTATTAATATAAAAAGAAATTAAAAGTTTAATTATTTAATTAAAATTCTTTTTTTTTATAATTTACTTTAAATTTTAATAATATTATAATCTCATAAAGCTTTAGCTTATTATATATTAATTAAAGGGTTTTAAGGCTATAAAGTTATTTTTATAAGGCCTTAATAGCTTAATATATTAAATTAAATTAGCTATTCTTAATTTAATAAGCTTAATTATATTTTTTATTATATAATAAGCTTATTTTTTAAGTATTTTATTAAAATAGGTAAAGAATCAATATTTAGCTATATTAATTATTAATTTACTATAATAAAAATAAATAATTATAATTCTCTATATTTATATAGGCTATTATAATTAAAAAAAAATATAGATTTTTACTTTATTATTATAAATATTAATATTAATATAAATATTAATATTAATATAAATAATAATATTATTAGTAATAGAAATACTAAGTAATATTATAATTATATTATTAATTATATTAATATTATTATTATTAAAATATATAATAATTTCTTTTTATTTTTTTATTTATTTTTAATTATATATTTATTTTAGAATATTTTATAGGATTTAAATAAAAATATATATTATTATATTTATATTAAAAGAATTATATATATAAATATTAGCTTACTAATAATAGATTTTATTAAGCTCTTTAGGTTTTTAAGGTAAAAGCTAATTTCTATATATAGGTAATTTAGATTTATTATTATAGTTTTATTTATATTAAATACTTTATTAGGAAATTAAATAAACGAAAATATAAGTATAATTTAATATACCTTAGTTAATAATAAAATTTAATTTATTTAATATTAATAAAATATTATATTTATAAAAATTAAATTATATAATTAATAAATAAAGTAAATTTATTATTACTATATTTTATTATAATTATAATATTTTATTTATTAATATATAAAATAAAATAATAGTTTTAATAAATTATTTAATTAATTATATTATTAAAATTAAAGATTTTATTTAAAAAAAGAATTATTATAATAAAGAAAGTTTTACTAGAAATAAGTTTTTAAATAGGTAAAAATATAAATATAGTTAATATTAATAATAATAAAAGTAAATAAATAATTATTTTAAAAAATCTAGTATAATAATTTATAATTAAGTTTTTAAATTATATTTATATTAATAGGCTATTATTATATACTAAAATTATTTTTTATTTATTAAAATATTTAATTAAATATTTATTTATAAATTAATAGGTATTTCTTAATATATTTTAAATATTTTAATATATTTATAATTATTAATTATATTTATATAAAAATAATAATATAATAAATAATATTAAATTAATTTTCTAATACTTTTAATTAAAGATTTTACTTTTAGCTTATTTATTTAAATAAATAACTTTTTTTTATTAATTTAATATAATTATATATTTATATCCCCTTTTACCTAGCTTTTATTATTATAAAATCTAATAATTTAAATACTAAAATTATATATTATATTCATTTTCTTTTTATTTTTTCTAAAAATCTTAATAATATTACTTAAGTTTTAGGCTTAAGCTTTATATAAAGTACTTTATTATTAGTTATAGTATTTTCTATTATACTTTAAAAAAAGCTTAAAATTCTTAATTTATATAGATTTTAAGTAATATTTTAATTGTAGGTTAATATATCTTAATTTAATAATATAAAGTATTATTATTTTTAATACTTATATTTTTTTTAATATTTTAATTATATTTTTTTTTTAAAAAATAATTTAATTAGTACCTTTAATAAATTTATTTATTTATATATAAAGCTCTTTATATTTTATTATTATTATATTTTATAGGATATTATTAGTTAAAATAATATATTAGCTATATTAAATAGTTATTATTAGGTTCATTTAATAAGAATATTTAAATAATATAATATACTTTAAAATTAGCTATAGAAAAGCTATTTTTTCCTTTATTTATTATAAAGCTTATTAAGGTTCTTTATCTTATATAAGCTTTCTATTAATAGTTTAATATAAGAATAATTATATTAAGAAATAATAAACTCTATTTATTCTATAGATAACTATATTAAGCTATTTTTATAATTATAGGATATTAAAAATTTAATTTTAATATTAAATTAATTATTAAGAATATTATTTTTAGTAAATAAAGAAAAATTATTTATTTTAAAAGTATATTTTTATTATAATCTAGTTTTATTTAATATTTATTTATATAATTATTTTATATTAACTTAAATATAAAAATAATTTATTAGCTTATATAATTATATTAAGATTTTATTTAAATTAAACTAAGAATTAAAAAAAGATTAAATTTAAACTATATATTAAATTAATAAAATTCTAATAATTTATTTATTAATATTAATAATATATAGTATTAATATAAAGATTAACTTTTATATAAGCTCTTAATAATTATTAATAATATTTAGTTTTTAAAGAAATTTATATACAATATTTATTATAAGACTAAGTAATAGGCTATTATTTAAAAAAAATATTTAAATAATAATCTTACAAATATATAAAATAATAATAATATTTAAAATAATAATAATAATAAATTTAAAAAAGAATTATTTAAAAAATATAAATTATCTTATTACTATATTTTGTATAATAATTAATTAAAAATATATTATTATAAAATTAATACTTTTTCTAGACTTTTTAATATAATTAAGCTAATATTAATAATAAGTACTTATATTAATTAATTATTTAATTTTTTATAATTAATATTATTAATAATATATTTAATAATCTTAATAATAATACTTTAATAATTATTAAAATAAATATTAATATAATAAATAAATTATATTTTATAAAATTATCTATTAATATTTTTTATATTAAGTTTATATTATTTCTATTTATAATATATATTATAGATAATATTTTTATTTTTAATAAATACGAACATTTAATATTATTTTTAATATATTAATATTTTAATAAAATTAAGAATAAAGGTAATAATATATAGATATAGAATTAATAATAAATCTAATTTTATTAATATTTAGATAATAAAGATAAAACTAATATATTTTAGGTAATTAAAATATTAATTAAAATATTTTTATAAGAATATATATATTAATATTTATTTATTATTATAATTTTTAAAATTATAGCTTTTTATATTAATAATATTATTATATATTTAATATATAAGTTTTATAATTAAAGCTTAAATTTTATATTCAGCTATAAAATTAATAATTAGCTTTAAATATAATAAATCTATAAATAGCTATTAATTATTTATAAAATTAATATATTAAATAATATAATTTTATTTTTTATTAATAAAAAATTATATAAGCTTTATAATAATAAAAAATTATTTAATAATTTCTTTTTTTTTAATAATTTATATTAATTCTAGCTAATTAAAAAAGCTGTTATTTTTTTATTTATTATAATCCTTAAAATAAAGATTAATATATAAAAGTATATAAAAATATATTAAAATCTAGGAAATTATATAAGATTTAATTAGGATTTTAAATTATAATTATTTTCCAAGAATAAGTTTATATTATAAAAGATCTTAAATTAAGAAAATTCTTAAGTTATATATAATAAAATATTTAAAATTAAGTAAATCTTAATTTTCTAAATAATTATTACTATATATAAAATAATTATATTTTTTAAGATTATAATTTAATTATTATTATATTTTTTAATTGTAATTAATAAAATTTAAATATTAAAATTATATTTTAATATTAATATAAAAAAAGAATACTAATATATATATTCTTTATTAAATATAATTAAAAAAATATATTAAGAAAGAAAACTATATTAATATTTTAAGTATTAATAATTATAATATTTTTCTAATATTAATATATTTTTTATTTATTTTTAATATATTAATAATTATTAATATAAATATTTACTAGAAAATTAAATTAATAAATAATATTGTATATAAATTCTTGGATATTATTATAAATAAAGAAAGCTATCTAGATTATTAAGTTTTTATTAATCTTATTATTTCCTTTAAATTTTTAATAAGATTAATTTTATTTAATAAATTAATTTAAGATTTTTACTTTATAAATATATTAATTAAAATTCTTATTTTAATTATATTTAATATTATAATAAGCCCTATAATATATTAATTATAATAAAAATATAAAATTAGCTAATATAGCTTTTTTTATATAATAGTTTCTATTAATATTAATTATAAAATCTAAGAGTATACTATAAATATTATAGTTTTAAAATAATATAAAATATATAAAATATATTTTATAAACAAGCTAAGTAAATATAATTTTTATAGTCTTTATATATAATTATTAAGGTATAAGATTTTAAAGAAGATTATATTATTATTAAAAATAAGGGTAATTAATATAATTAAAAATATAATTTCTAAAAAAATAATTAGTACTCAATACTATTTATAAAAATTATTTAAATAAATTATTTATTAAGCTTAGATAAATAAACTAATTTAAAATAAAGATTAATAGTATAAAAGCCAATAATAATTATTAGTAGTATTTATAAAAAGGAAAACTAATATATAAAGTATATTATAATTATAAATATAGAACTAATAGTTATATTTAAGTAGAAAAGAATTTCTTATTTAAGTAATCTAAATAATAAGATGATTTTCTTTTAGTAATTAATTTTCTTTTTTTATACTTAATTAACAACCTTATTATTTTAAAAGATATAAAAATATATTTAGTATTAAAATAAAAATATTATTTAAATATTATTATAATTATAAATTTTAATTTTTTTAAAAAAAATAATAAAAAATATTATAATTATTAATATAATATTTTATTTAAAGCTTAAGTTTAAAGCGTAAATAATATTGTTATAATTTTTTAGAGAAAGTAAAAAATAAAAATATAATAAATAATTTTAATATTTAAATTACTAAATTCTATAATAAAAGCTTAGTATAATAAGATATATAATTATATTAAATTAAGTAAATAAAAAAAAGATATTTACCTTAATAATTAAAATTAATTTTTTAAGTTTTTATTTATATAAGAATAGCTTAATATAATTATTTATAAAATAAATAGATTTTTTAATTTCTTAATATAATTACTCTTTTATTAAACTATTAATATAAAGCTTATATAAAATAAAAATATTAATAAGCTTTATAATAAATAAAAATAATATTTTTTCTATAATTAATTTTAATATATATTATATAATTTATATAATTTAGTTATTTTTATTATAATAAATATAATAATATTAAACTTTTATTATATTATTTAAACTAAAAATATATTATAAAATATAATAATAATATAATATAAAAAAATATATATTTATAATTAAATAAATTTATTAAAAATATTAATTAAAATATCTTAAAAAAATAATTTAATTAAAAACTTTAAAATTATATATAAAATAAAAAGCATTATAATAATAATTTTAATAATAAAATTAAAATATATTAACATTAAAATAAA
The DNA here is from genome assembly GCA_017140785.1 of Calonectria pauciramosa. Classification (NCBI taxonomy): domain Eukaryota; kingdom Fungi; phylum Ascomycota; class Sordariomycetes; order Hypocreales; family Nectriaceae; genus Calonectria; species Calonectria pauciramosa. Next base: position 7,863 of record JAACIZ010000035.1, read on the forward strand.
AACATTTTTTAAAAAATATTTTAATTATTAATTTAAAAGGTTTTTAAAAATTAGTAAAAGATATTATAATTAATAATAAAATATTTTATATAAAACTTAAATTTAGAGCTTAAGTAATTTTATAAGTATTTTTTAGAGGAAATTAGAAAAAATAAATATAATAAATAATTTAAAGATCTCAGTAGCTAAATTTTCTAGTAATAAAAAATAAATATTATAATATTTAGGTAAAAAAGCTAGGAAAAGGGGGATATAAATATATAAGTTTATTAAATTAAATTAATAAAAATAAATTATTTATTTAAATAAATAAGCTAAAAGTAAACTTTTTAATTAAAATTATTAAGATTATTATTAATTATAATATTTTTATTATTTTTTTAAAAAAAGTTAAAATTAATAATTATAATAATATTTAAATAATAATTTTATTAAAATATTAATATATTTAAATTTCATAATTAAAATTATAATCATAATTTTATTTATTTTATATTTAATTTTTAAATTTAAAATTAAAATTTTTTTTTAAAATATTTTAATTAATATTAAAATCAAATTTTTAATATCCTATAATTATAGGAATAGCTTAATATAATCACCTATAAAATAAATAAAGTTTATTATCTCTTAGTATAATTACCCTCACACTAAACTATTAATAGAGAGCTTATATAAGATAAAAACCTTAATAAACTTTACAATAAATAAATAAAAATAACAATTAATTCTAAAGTATACTATATTATTTAAACATTCTTATTAAATAAATCCAATAATAAAATATAACTAATATATTATTTTAGCTAATAATATCCTATAAAATATAATAATAATAAAATATAAAGAATTTTATATATAAATAAATAGATTTATTAAAGATATTAATTAAGCTTTTTTTTAAAAAAAATATATAATTAAAATATTAAAAAAAATATAAGCCTTAAGAATAATAATATTTTTTATTACTAAATTAAAATATATTAATCTTAAGATTAAGATATTATTTAGAATTTATAATAATTAAAAATCCTAAGCTTTTCTTAAAGTATAATAAAAAGTATTATAGCTAATAATAAAATACTTTATATAAAGCTTAAGCCTAAGGCTTAAATAATACTATTAAGACTTTCTAGAGGAAATAAAGAAAGATAAATATAATATATAGTTTTAGTATCTAAATTATTAGATCCTATAGTAATAAGAGCTAGGCAAAGAGGGGCATAGATATATAGTTATATTAAATTAATAAAAGAAAGTTATTTACCTAAATAAATAAGCTAGAAGCAAAATCTCTGATCAAAACTATTAGGGATTTTAATTAATATTATTAATAAATTTATTTAATTATATTTTATTTTTTTTATATTATATTATTATTATATTTTATAATATATTTTTAATTTAAATAATATATTAAAAATATAATATTATTATACTTATTATAATAAAAATAATTAAATTATATAAATTATATAATATATATTAATATTAGCTAATATTATTTTTTTATTTATTATAAACCTTATTAAGATTTTTATTTTATATAAACTTTATATTAATAGTTTAATATAAAGCTAATTATACTAAGAAATTAAAAAGTCTACTTATTTAAAATAACTATATTAAGCTATTACTATTAAAATAAAAATCTAAAAAAATATTATAATTATTAATTATAAGCTTTCTTTAAAAAACTATAAAAATATTTAAATTAATAATTAAATACTTAACTTAAAATTTAATTTAAAAGCTTAAGTAATATTATTAAAACTTTTTAAAAGAAATTAAAAAAGAAATTATAAATGGTTATAGTACCTAGATTACTAGATTTACTAATAATAAGAACTAGGAAAAGGAAAATATAAATATATATGCATATTAAATTAAATTAATAAAAGAAAGTTATTTATTTAAATAAATAAGCAAAAAGTAAAATCTTTAATTAAAAATATAATAAATATATTAAAAATATAACATTATTACTTTTATTATAATCAGAGCAATTAAGTTATATAAATTATATAATATATATAAAAACTAATTTTCTTATAGTTTTAATTAAAGATTTTACTTTAAGCTTATTTATTTTAGTAAATAACTTTTCTTTATTAATTTAATAATAATTATATATTTATATTCTTTTTTTTTCTAAATAAGTTCTTTATTAATTACTTTATATAATTTATAATACTAAAGGTTTAATATAGCCTAGCTTATTTAACTAAGCATTATAGTATTTATATATTTCTATTATAAAGAAATCTTATAACTTAGATATTAGAATTATTTATAATATTATTTTTTTATTATTTTTTATAAAAGATTTTAATAATATTATTTAAGCTTTTAATTTAAGTTTTATATTAAGTATTTAACTATTAGCTTTAATATTCTTTATTCTATTTTTAAAAGAACTTATAATTAATAATAATAATAACTTCTAATAATATTTAAATATTAATATTAAAATTAAATTATATAAATATATATTTTCTAAGATTTTAATTATTTCTTTTTCTAAAAAAGGTTAATTAATATTTTAATATATTAATTTATTTATATTATAAGTTCTTTATATTATATTATTATTAAATCTTATAAAATACTATTAATTAAAATAATATATTAATTATTTTTTATATTTAATTTTATTTAATTATATAAGTTAAATAAATTTTAATATAAAATAAATAAAATTATAATAATAATCTTAATTATAAAATTAAAATATATTAATATAAAATAAAAATAATATTTAAATACTAAAATTTAATTTTTTTAATATTTTATATTTATAGAAATAGCTTAATATAATTAGCTATAAAATAAATAAATAAATTTATTAAAAATATTAATTAAATGATTTTTAAAGAAGATATATAATTAAAATATTAAAAAAAATATATATTTTAAGAATAATAATACCTTTTATTATTAAATTTAAATATATTAATTTTAAAATTAAAATATAATTTAATATATTATATTAGCTAGGTTATAGACTTAAATATGAGAGGATAGCTAGGTAGAATAGAAGGTATATTAGCTTTTGGTTATAAGACTAAAGCTTACTCTATATTTATTTTAGAATCTAGGTATTTTTTTATTATAGTTAAGATATTATTTTTTTATTAATTATTTATTTTTATTATAATTATTTTCTTCTTAGGTTAATTATCCTAGTAAATATAAGAAATTTTAGTTATTTATATTAAAGTAATATAGTAGTTTATTTTTCTTATTTTTGCCTAGGGGGGGTATATGTAGTTTTATAGGTAATATATAGGAGTTTTAATTCTAGATTAAGTAGTAAATTATTATTTATTTAATAATTATTTAGGTATTAAAGATGGTATTATTTTTATGGTTAATAATAAAGTAAGTAGAGCTTTTAGATTATTTGAGCTATTATTATTTTCTTTATATTTATATAGTTAGCCTTTTATATTTTTTTTTTTTATTATTTTATTTATTTTTATTATAGAATTTTCCTATAGCCTTAGCCTATTTTGCTTTTTTTTATTTATTATTTTTTTATTATTTTTTTAATTTTATTTTTTTATTATATTAGACTAGGATTTTAGTTATAAGAAATCTACTAATAATAAGTTTATTTAGTATTTAATTTATATTAAGGTAATTCTAGTTATTAATAAGTATTATTTAGCTAAGTATAAGACTTTGAATTCAACTTATCTTTAAATTTTATATATTTTATATAGATTTTATATTTTATATATTATATATTATATTTATTATAATAAGGTTAATAGTATTTATAATATATAAATAATCTTCCTTAATCTAGCTTTAATTATAGAATAATTGATTAATTATTATAGGCTTATTTTTATTATATAGGATAATATTTTTAATTTTAACCTTTTTTATTATTTTATAATTAATTTTATAGGTATTGCCTTTTAGATTAAGAAGATTAATAATATTAAAATCAAAATCTTTTCCTTTAATTATAATAATCAAATTATTATTATAAAAATAATAATTTATTTATTAATTGTATTTATTATTATTAAGTTTATAGCTTAAGATTTATTTAGTATTTTAGGTATTAAGAAATATATAATAATAAGTTTTTTTTATTTTAATTTTATATTTATTTATGAATATATTAATAAAAAAATATAATTAAATATTATAATTTAAAGGTTTAATATTATTAGATATATTATTTTTTTATATTTATAGCTTTTATAATATATTTTTATTTTTTATTTATAGATATTTTATTAATTATATTAATTTAATTTATAGCCTAAATCTATTTATATTTAATTTATATTTTTTAAGCCTTATTTTATATATAGAAATATAGATTTTTCTAGCTAGAATATAGCTAAGGCTAATTTTTAATTTTAATTATATTAAATTATTAATATAAATAAAAATCTATCTAATACTAAAATATAAATATTTATTAGATAAATTCTTTACCCTAATAATATTATTATTCTATTTTTATAGAAGATTTTTATTATACCTATTAGAATAGCTTTTGGTTATTATTATTACTAATAGTCTAAGATACTTAGTATTACCTTAGATATTAATATAGATAATAATTAAGTTTTTTTAGTTTTTATTATATATTAAGATAAAAGCAAAATTGGCTTTAGGGTAGTTTAGTATAGGTCTAGTAAATGGATAATAGAGATTAAGTAAAATATATTAGGTTTTTACTTAATTTAATATAATTTAATTTAATTTTCTTAATTTATTATATTCTTTTTATATTAATTATTTTTTATTTATTTTTATTTTATAATTAATTTATAGAATTCTATTATTGCCTTTTATATATATTTTATATCCTTATATAATACCTATTAATTATATTTAATAAACTAGCCTTTTTATTTAATTAAATGATAAATTTCTCTTTTTTTTACTTTTTTATTTTTAATCTATTTAATTTTTTATTCTAAGTTATTATTCTCTAGATTTAGTATTAATAATAATTTATTATCTATCTTTTTTATATACTATAATTCTAATAAACTTATATAAAATATATTATAAATATAATTATACTTTTTTAATAATATTAATTAATATATTTATAAGCTAATTATATTTAATATATAAAAGGGGCTAATATATTTTAATATTAGCTTTTTTTTATTTTTCTTAAGTTTAAGGTTCTAAATTAATAAATTAATTAAATTTCCTTTTTTTAGAGTAAAAAATTAATATTTTTTATTATAATTCTTTATTTATCTTTCTATTATCTTTTCCTAATAAATTTTTAGCTTTTCTCTAAGCTTATAGAATTATTAGATATATATTTATACTTTAAATATATCTTTTTCTAGGGTATTATCCTTAATATATAAATAAAACTCTAGTAAATAGCTAAAAAGTATTTTTGTAGGGCTTATATAAATTATTATATTTTTTATATTATTATATTTAAATTATATTATTTTTCATAATATAGTTTAATTATTTTATTATTTATTAATAAAATAATAAAAATAATATTCTAAGATTTAGTTTATATATTTTATTTAATTATTAGTTTATAGGTAAAATATTATTAATAGTCTTTACTTTACTTTAGAAATATAATAAAATTCTAACTAAAATTTAGTTATAAATATAAATCCTTTATTTAAGATAATTCTACTTAAGGCTTTATAATATAATTTAATTTCTTAGTAAAATACTTTTATAAATTATATAATATTTATTATTATTTTAATAGGGATTAGGTAAATATACTTTATATATTAATTTATAATTATTAATATTATATTAATTTCTTAATTATTTTACTATACTAATAATAATCTTATAATAAAGTCTATAAATAATTTATTTATAGATTATTAAGAAATTAATAATAATTTAAATTTTTTATATAAACAATATTTTTTTATTATAGCTCCTTAGTAAATAATATAAATTCTAATTTATTCTTAGATATTTTCTTTTATTTTAGGCTAATATAGCTTTCTTTATATTAACTTTAATATTTTTTTTACTTTAAAATATCCTATTAATAGATTATTATAGAATAGCTAGAAAATATATTATTATATTAATTCTTTAAATAATATAAATAATCTATTCTTAAAATAAAAAAGTCTATTATATTTTACTATCTAATTATTATATTTTTAGGATTTTTTATACTTGAAAATCTATTAGTATATAATAAGATCTTATTTTTAAATACTTTTAATAATATCTTTTAGTAATATTAATAATATATTATTAAAGATTTACTTCTCTTAGATAGCCTTCTTAGCTTTTAATACTATAATAAACTAGAAATATCTAGCTTTTTTAGCAAGCTAATTAGCTATCTAATTAATCTAGTCTTTTTTAATATTAAATATCTTAATATTATTTCTTTAATTATTTAAAAATAATTTTCTTATAAAATTATTATTTAATTCTTTTTTAAGATCTCTTAGAAATTAGATAAATTATTCTTTTGCTAGTCTCCCTTCTAAGGCTATAATTAACTTAGTATTCTAAAGTATATCTCTCTTATAGTTAGGTTATCTTAATAATCTATTAATAAAATTTCTTTTTCTAGGCTAATATTTTATAATAAAATTATAAAATATAAAATATATATATTATTATATTTATTTACTATTTAAATAAAGAATTTTTATAAATCTTTATAAATTTAAATAATTATTTTATATTTTAATTTAATTTATTATTTTTTTAAAATAATATTATTAATACTTAAATAATTTTATAATTATTATTATTTTTTTATTTAAAGTATTATAATTTAATTTAGAATTTTTATATTTTCTTAATTAAAAGGTAATTAAATAATAATAGCCTTTTTTATCTAATTGGAATAAAATTTTTATTATTATAAATAAAGAGATATTGGTTTTTATTTTAATTAGGAATATTAGATTAAAATAATAAAATAATAAAATATTCTAAAATATTTTAATAAAAATTTAAAAAGCTTTCCTTTTTTTATTATTTAATTTTACTTTCCCTAGCTTTTTTTTATCTTTACTTTCTTTTAATAATCTATTTAATAATACTATAATTTTTAAATATTAAAAAATAAATTATTAATAAAAATTATAAAATCCTAGGAAAATTTAAATCTCCTTATAAATCTTTAATTTTTTTTATTTATTAATAATTTAAACTTAATTTAGATCTATTTCTATACCTTATCCTAATAAAATAAAACCTAAGAACTTAACTTATAATTAATAAAAAATATACTTAAAGGCCTTAGTATATAATTCTATTTTCTATAGATAATTTAATATTATTTAAAGGTATTTTATATATAATTTCCTATTTTTAGAGTAAATTAAAATATTATTAATATAAATAATATAAATAATATTTATTAATTTTTAAAATACTTAATAAATATAATCTTAAAATATTATTAAGATATTAATTAATTTAAAAAATATTATTAAATATTTAAAATAATTATATTTTATATAAAATATAGTTTTTTATTTATTACCTTTTTTAATATAAATATAATAATAAGTATTTTTTATATTAATTTTAGAAAAATACTTAATATCTTTAATTTAGTCTATAATCTCTAATATAAAAGGTAATAAATAATAATTCCTTTTTATTATAGTATTAAGTCCTTTATAATCTATATATAGATATAAAGATTTATTTAGTTTTAAAATAAAAAAAATAAAAATATTTATTAAATTTTTAGAAAATTAAATATAATTTTTCTTTAGATTATTTTATAAATATTTTTTTAATTCTTTTAATTCTTTTTAGGATAATAGGTAAATTAGCTTATAAAGTAAATTAATTCTTAGTATTAAATTAATATTATAATTAATATTTTTATATTTAGATAATATATTTATATTATTAATAAAAAAAATTTAATTAAGATCTTAAATCTTAATAAAAAATAATAATTTTTTTATTAATAATTTAGATATTTTATTTCTTAAAATTAAATATAATTCTTTAATAATAATTATACTTAAAATCTTTATTATATTTCTATATATTTTATAGAATTTTCTTTTAAGGAAAATTATAATTTTCTTTTAAATAATTTAAAATTATTAATCTTTATTAATAAAATCTAAAAAAATATTTAATATTTAAAAGGAAGGTATTCCTAAAATAATAAGATTATTTTATTAAATTAAGATTTTTTTAATATCTATTATTACCTAGGTAATCTTTTTTACTTTTTTTTTAAAATTAATTATATTAAAAAGAATTTTTTAAGTTAATTTAATAAAAAAAAAATTTTTATTTATTATAATAGCTAAAGGAATCTTATTATAAGATCTAGTAAGCTTTAATTAAATTATTAATTTTTTACTAATAATATTTATCTTTATTCCTATATCTAGGACTCTAGAGATTTTTATAGGATTTTATTCCTAAATTATTATTATTAGTAATATATTAAAGTTCTTATAGACCTTTAATCTAAGATTTTTAGCTATAATAAGATTAAGGACTATAACTAAGATCCTTTTCTTAATCTTTTGGTCTTAATTTCCTAGACCTTTAGTACTTTATTATATTTATTTACTAAGTATTTTTTATTAAAATAATAGAAATATTTTAGCCTAATACTATTCTTATTAATTAGGTTTTTATTATCTTTTATTACTAATTTATAGGGCTTTTATAGGGTTTTTCCTTAGGCTTTTAGCTTAGCTAAAGGAAAATCTATATTATACTTTTTTTATATTTTATAAATTAAAATATAATTAGGCTTAAAATTTATTTTATTTTGAATTATTTTTACCTTTTTTTTTCCTAGATTTTTAATATTATTTTAATATTTAATTATTATTAAAATTAAAATTTTTTGGGTAATAGGTATTAATAAAATATATATAATAATATATTTATAAAGATTAAATATAAACTTATAAAAGAAATTATTTACTTAGTCTTATTTATTAAAGATTCCTAATTATTTTTTAAGTAAATTAAAGTAAAAATAAAAGTCTTAGGGGTTTTAATTATTTCTTTAAATAGCCTTTTCTTTTTCTTTGGTAATTACTACTTATAGGTTTTTTTTGTTTTTTAAGAAAATCTTAGTCTTTTCCTAAAAGTAATTTTAATCTATTTTATATTAATTTTAATTTTTTTTTAATTTATTTTTAAGATATTATTTTTATTAAATCTTTTCTTTAGATTTAAGGTAATTTTATATTATTAAGATTTTAGCTTAATTATATTTATATTTTTTTAGGGCTTTTGCAAAGGTTTATTAGAAATTATATAATTATTTTTTTTTTTTTAAATAATTAAATAATTTTTTAAAATAATAATATTAATAATCTTAATTTTTTTATTTTTATTATTTAAATTAAAAAAATTAGTATTTTTTTATTATTATTTTTTTTTATAATCTAGAGTATTCTTAAGGATATTAAGTAATTTAGCCTCTTTTTTATAGAATATTATTAATTATTAGAAATATTTTATTTATATTTCTTATTTTTTGATTTTTTATTCTAAGGATTTTATTTTTTTATTTAATTTCTTATTTAGGATATTTTTATTATTAGTTTATAGTTAATTTAATAATCTTAGCTTTTTTATACTTATAATTATTTATTTTTTTTTATTTTATATAAATATAATTTTTTTATATAATAGATTTTTTATATTTAATATTTTTATTAATTAGTATTTAGTAGTGGTTATATTATATGTTAATTAGGGTATTTGCCTAATTATAGGATTTATAGAATTAAAGCTATAGGATCTTTTATAAGCTATTTTATATTCTAGGTAACTATAATAGAAGCTTTAGAATTATTATACTAACTAGGTTATAAACTTAAATATAAGAAAATAGCTAGGCAAAATAAAAAGTATATTAGCTCTTGGTTATAAGACTAAAGCTTATTCTATATCTATCTTAGAATCTAGGTATTTCTTTTACTATAACTAAGACATTGTCCCTTTACTAGTCATTCATCCCTATTATATAATATTTATAATAATTAAAAATCTTATATTTATTTAAAATATAAAAAAGAATATTATAATTAATAATAAAATACTTTATATAAAGCTTAAATTTAAAGCTTAAATAATACCTTTTAAAATAAAAAGATCTTATAGTTATATAGCCTCCTTACTTTTAAAAATCACTACCATCCAAAAAACATTTACTCTACTTAATTCCCTACTTAGCTTAGTTAGCTCTACACTAGCTACTAGCTTTTTATAACTAATTACCTACTAACTAATCCTTATATTCTTATACCTATATATTCTAAATAATAAAAAAAAAAGATTTATAATTTATAGCTAGGTTATTTATCTTATTTTAGCCTTTTATAATAAAAGATTAATTATAATATATTTTTATAATAATATAAAGATTACTTAAATTATAAATAGCTTTAAAAACCTAGCTTAATTTATAAATATATATATATAAATTATCTAATTATTATTAATTTTCTTATTTATTTATTTTATACTTAATAAAATATATTAATTACTTATTAAGCTAAATAATATATATTAATATTTTATAAATAATTATTTAAAAAGAATTTATTTATTTAATATAATATAAATAAAATCTATATTAATTAACTAAAAAATCTTATACTAAATTATAAATTTAGATATAAAAGTAATTTTATAATTATTATTTAATTTATACCTTATTATACTTTTATACCTATATATTTTAGATTAGCCTATTAATCTAAGCCTAATATATAATTAATTTATATAGCTCTTATAAATATTACTTAATAATAATTATTTCTTTAGATATTATATTCTTTATTATATTAATTAGATATATCTTAGATAAAAGACTAATATTATCTAAAGTCTTATACCTAGATAGCTATATATATAGGCTATATAGATCATACTTATTTAGCTTGCCTATTAAATAGTTATTCTATATTTTTTATAATTTAAGTATAATATTATTTATAATATACTCTTAAACTTTATAATTAATATTTATAAAAGTAATTATATATAAAAGCCTATATTAGCTAACTTTATGCTTTTATTATAGCTAATGGTTTATTAAATTAATTATAATATTATAAGTAATTAAAATAAAGGTCCTAGTAAGTATATTTATAAAATAAAAATTATAAATTAAATAATTAATATTAAACTAATCTTAAATATTTTAATATATATAAATAAATAATCTTCTTAGCTCTATATTTTCTATAATATAAACCTATTTTTTAAAAATAATAATATTATAAAATCTTAGCTAAATTTTATAGGTTTTTCTATATTTTAATATTTTATTTATATAGGCTTATATATTTAACTTTATATATAAAATAATAGCAAAAAGTAGAATAATTAATTTCTTAATAAATTAGAATTAGTAGAAATTATTTAAGAAGAGAATTATAGGAATATTATTAAAAGGCTTTTTATTATTATAGAGCTTATATAGGTGCTTATTTATAATAAATAAAATTATATTACCTAATATACTTACTTTATTAATAATAAATAATTATTTATCTACCTATTATACTTATAATTAGCTATTTATTCTCTAGCTTAATATAAGATCTAAAAGTTTATTAAAAAGTTTATATATAAAATAAATAATAATACTATTAGTATATAAGATTATAGTGCTAAAGATAATAATAATTAATAAATAATAAAATATATACTTTTGCTTAAATACCTTAGCTAATATCTTAATTATTTAAAATTTGCTAATATCTTTTTTTTTATTAAGATATTAAAAGAGCTAGGTCTATAGTTTTAAGCCTATATTATTACTTTTGCCTTTAACTTTATTAAGATATTAATATATTAGAAATAAAGCTAAGTATTATTACTTATTAAGTATAAATATATCTATTATAACTTAAGCTATAAATTAAAAAAATATAAAATTAATATAGAATATTTCTATAGATAGTATTATATTTTATTTATTATTAATTATATATATATTTATTATAATAATTACTAAAGTATTTTTATTAAAGTTATTTAGTATATTTTTAATAATATTAAAAATAGATTTAAATATTATATTTATTATTATAGTACTTTAAATTTCTTAGATTTTATTTTTAATTTTTTTTAAAAGCTTATTTTACTAGCTTTTTATAGCCTTAAGCTAAGATATAATTAATAATTCTACAATAATATATATTCCCTATATTTAGATTCTAGATTAGAATATATTATTATAAGGAATTAGATTATTAATAGATATTAATGTCTACTACTAAAACTAATTTAATTATATTAAGAAATTAAGTAATAGTACTAATCTAATAATAATTTGCTCTTATCTAATAACTATATATATTATAGTAATTAGCTAATCTAGATTTTTTAGATTATTTTTCTAAGCTTTGTTCTTATTTTTCTAAGTATTATTATTATTTTATATTCTTATAAAATTATCTTTAATATAATTATTATATATAGCTGCCTATTATTTTGTATTATAGTAAGTATTTTTAGTAGATCTTTTTAATAATTGGATATTATATATAATTATTAGAAGCTTATAAGATAGTTTCTTTTTATATTATTCCTAGATACTATTAATATTATTATTAAGATTATTAAGAAATTAATATTAAGGTATAAATAAACTTAAATACTATATTATAGCTTTATATTTATAAGTATAATTTAAATTAAATATATAGGTAAAAAAAATAAAAATTATTTTAATTAAAAAATAATATATTTTTAATAATAAGTAATATTATTATTTATATTAAAATCTATATTAATAAACCTATTAAAGTATATTATTAGTATTTTCTTTATTCTATTAAGTATTTAATTTTTATTTTTTTTTATTTTTTATTTTTACTTAAAAAAAATCTAAGTATAATTATATAGGCTTATAGAATCTCTTTATATTTAAATAAATATAAAATAATTATATAGGTAAATGTTATATAGAATTAATTCTTAGTATAGGTATACTTTTAAAGAGAATATTTTCTTATTTTATTTAGTAAATATAATATTTTCTATAGTAGGTTTATTATTATTTATTACCTTACTATACTACTATAAATATTATTAATTACTAGAAATAAACTAAAATAATTAAAATATATTTAAAAAGATCTAATAATATATAAATAAATACTTAGTAAGATAGTTAAGTAAATAGAAAATAATTTTTATATATAATAATAGTTAATTAGTATGGATATAATTAGAGAATTTAAGTATAAATTGCTTAGTAGGATTTTTTATAGTAATTATCTATTTATTATTATTTAAAATACTATTAATAAGATTCTTATTTAATTAGAAATTAACTTTAGGTAAGATTTCCTTTATTATAGTAATATATTTTTATATTAAATTATTAATTTTAGTTATATAATTAATTAAATAGTATATTAGAGCTATTATTTTCTTTTAGGTACTAATAAATAAGATATTATAATTATAGTAAAGTATAGTAGTAATTAGCTTATTTTATTTATTTATTATATAATCTAATCTTTTTAGCTGTAGAATTCTATTAAAATTAAATAAATTAGCCTTTATAAGAGGCTAAGAGGTATTAAATTAATATTTATATTTCTTTTCTTTAATTTTTTAATTAAATATTTAATATAAGTAGGGCTATAATAGTATATTTAAATTGCCTATATATAGAAATTAGCCTTAGCCTTAAAAGACTTTATTAACTTTATAATATTTAATATAAATACTTTTATATTTATATATATAATTCTTTTAATATAAATATAATAATATATTTCTTTATTAAGATTTTATATTATATTATAGATTTCATTTTTATTAAAATATATTAAGAATAATAGAATATATATATATTTTTATAATAATAATATTAATATATTTAATAATATAATTATAATATTACTTAGTAAATATATTAATAAGATAATTATTATTAGTATTTATATAAATATTAGTAATAATAATATATAAGTCTATATTTTTCTTTAATTAAAATAGTTTATATAAATATAAAATACCTTATTTATTTATTTTTATAGTAGTAAAGTAGTAGTTAATATAACTAAAAATAGACTTTTTATTAATTTTAATAAAATAATTAAAGAATATATTTATTTTATAATAAAAAAAGATTACTAAGCTTATAAAATCTAAAATAATAAGCTTAATTTTATATATTAAATTATTTAAATTATATAAAAATAATTCTATTATTTTAGGATCTTTTAATTAATATATAATAAGCTATAATTTAATTAGATTTATAATATTATTTAGATTTAGTATAAACCATATAGTAGGAATATAAAGTTAAATAATTAAGCTCTTAATCTTTTTTTATATTAATATATTAAACTTTAGAGACTTAGGCTAATAATGATTATAAATAGTTAAATAGCTTAATAACTTGTAAATATACTTATTATTTATTTTATAAGTCTTTTTAAGCTGCTCTTTAATTAATTTAAGTTATTCTAATATTAATAATCTTATAATATTCTTAAGCTTAGAAAGATTTCCATGCTTAGTACTTAATATACTAATATATTAATTTAATTTTTATATTTTAAGATTAAAGGTAAAAAAAATAAATATAAAATAATTAATAAACTAACTAATATAATATAATAAAATAAGCTTAGTCTAAATATTTAAAATTAAGTTTTAAAAGCAAAATATATTATAAGTAATTATATTAGAAGGTATATAATTATTTATCTAAAGTAATAGATTAGCTAATAATATAATTATTTTATTAGTATAATATAGATTACCTATATTATAAAGAAAGAAAATTAGAAATATTTTAATAAAGAATTAAATATTTTTCTTATTAATAAAAGTATTTTTATAAAATATATAAATATATAATTAATAATTTATATTATTATAATTAATATTATTAATAATAAATTATAACTTTTTAGTTTTATTAATATTAAAGAAATTATTAATATTAAATAAGCTAGAAAATATAATATTATAGAAAACTATTTTATATAAATAGTTAGTTTTGTATTATAATAAATTAAAGCTATCTAGCCTTTACACTTAGTAAGGTCTCTTTATAATATACTTTACTTACTTAATATTATATAAATAATTAACTATATTATATATATTAGACTATAAATCTACTAATATAATAATTATTATTATTAATATAATTTATATTAATTTTTTAGTTTTATAAAGCTTAGTAATAATATTATTAATATTATAAGATTCTTTTTCTTATATATTATATTTAGTAGATAATATAATATAAGCTATTTTAGCCTTTTATACTATATATAATTATATATTTATAGAGGTATATTATATAGTAGATTATTTTATCTTATTATTTTTTTATAATTAATTTAAATATTTTTATAGTAGGGGTTATATACTTTTAATTATATAAAAATATTAGTAATAATATTTTTTTATATAGTAAATAACTTAGATAAATTATATAGTATAGGCTTTTTTAGATTTTATTAGATTATATAAATATATTTTAATATTTTTAATATATAATATAGTAAAATCATAAATATAAAATTTTAAATATTATTAGGAAAAATAGTAATATAATCCTTAATATATTAAATATATAATATATTATACATACTAATATATATAATATTAATCTTTATAAAGAACCTATAAAATAAGTATAAAATAATAAGTTTTTTTTCTATAAGGATAAGATCCTATAATTTATTAAAATATATATACTTATAGTCAAGGTAATTATAAAAGTATATAATATAGAAAAAATAATAGGATAATATATATTATAAGTAATCTAAATATGTTCTTATATCTAATCTTAGACTAAAATATTTATAATAGAAAAATGATATCTAGGCCTTAGTTTTAGTAATATAAGCTATTTATTTATAAGTACTTATAGTATATAAATAACTTTATTTAAATTTTCTATAATAAAAATTGTAAATTATAATAAATAATATATTTTAATTATAAAAAGCTTTATAAAATATTATAATAATTAATATTTTTTATTTATTTGAAATTAGCTTATATTATTTGTGATTAAATAATATTATTTTTTTTTCTATAAAATCTTATTTTTTTTTTATAATATCTTAAGATTAAAAATTTGCTTTTATATATTTAGATTTATATATATATATTTAATATTTAGTATTCTATAGCTATTAGTAAGTTTATTTATATTATTACTTTTAGAATTATTACTTATATTAGAAAATAGTAAGAATATAGTTTTTCTTTGCTTAAGAGATAGTAATATAATAAGGATATTAGTAGGTAATTTTTTTATATTTTTTTATAAATATATTAAAGAAATTTACTTATATAATAAAAAGGAAATTAATATAATAGTATTTATATGTTATAATTATATTATATTTACTTAAGATAATTTCTAAGATATTATATTAGATTGTATAATGTTTAAAGGTGGATTTAATATTAAAGATATAATCTATAATAAGAATAGATTAAAGGGAGAATTCGTAAATAAATTTATGATTATTTTGTAGAGGATAGATATAGTATATTTTATTAGTAATCTATTACTAATTATATAATTATTCTTAATAATAGATATTTTTATTAAAAAATTAATATTAAAATTAAATAAAATAAATAATATAGTTAATATAAATATATTAGTTAATATATTAGATAAAGATATTATATTTTGATTTATTATAAATACTTTATTATTATTACTATCCTAGGAAATTTTTATTTAAGATAATACTTATAATAAATTATAATAAATAATATTAAATATTTTTAATAATAGTTTATAGCTAATTATATAATTATTTCTTATAATGGATATTTATTTAGGTAAATCTTAGCTAAAAGGATTACTTATTTTATTATTTATATTTCTATATTAATAAATATATAATAATAAATATTAAATATATTTAATTTTAATTCTTATTTATATTATAATATAAAATTATATTATATTAAATCTTTTATATTATATAATTATAATTTAAAAATAATGCCTAAATAACCTACTATATTAACTATTAGCAAAAATTAAAGTATAATTATCTTAATAATAATTTTAATAAATTTATTACCTACTATATACCTTATAAAATATAAATAATAATATAAATAATTATTCTTAATATAATATAAATATAAAGCTTAAAGTATAATATTTATATATTAAAAGACTATATTATATATAAGCTAAATAAAGCTAAAATACCAATATATAAATATAAAAATATAAAATACTATATATTAAACCAAATTAATATATTTTAATTATTTATTTATATTAATAAATATAATAATATTAAATATATTATATTATAATTTTACTTAATTTAAATCTATATACTATATCTATTATATTATATTATATTATTATTATTATATTATTATAAATATTATACTATAAGTATAAATATATAATAATAAGAATCTATCTTGATTTCTATAATTATATATATAAAATAAATAATTTGCCTATATACTATATTTAATTAAAATAAAGTTATTTATATTATTATTTTACTTATATTATATACATAATATATTGCCTATAAAAATATAATTATATAATATTAAAAATATATAAAAGAACCTAAAAAGTAATATAATAATATTCTTTTTTATTAAATCTTATTTATTATAAAAATTTGCTTTTATATTTAATTAATAGTTTAATAATTTAAATTTTAAAATTATTAGTATTATTATTATATTAATACCTAAGTAGCTATATAAATCAATATATTTATTCTTTTAATTTAAAAAATATTAAGAAAATAAAAATATTAAAATATTTTTTAATTTAAATATAATACTTTATAATTTTATAATTTAAGAAAGTAAATAGCTAGATAAAATATTTTAGATATATAGTTATATATATCCTTATACATTATCCTAGGATATTAAATTCTTAGATAATAATAGCTAATTTAAGCACTTTAAATAAATATAATCTATAATAATAATTAAAGAAAAAGGTATTTAATTATAAGTATAATATAATTATTAAAAATTAGCCTAATATATATTAATATAAAATATTACTATAATATTTTAGATCTACAAAAATATTCTTTTTATTAATATTATTTAGAATTATCTTAGATTTTATTATGGGAATAGACATATAAATACTTTAATAAAATAATTTACTAAAATTTAATTTAATATAGCTTAGATATATAATAATTATTTAACTCTTATCTTACCTTATACTTAGCTTATTATATAATACTATAAGTTAAGGCTATTATTTATTTTAAATACTTATTATCTAGTTTATTTATAAGAAACTTTAAATATTATTATATAAGAATATAATTAGAAAATAAAATACTTAGTTTACTAAAAGAACTATATTTTATTATACTAGGAAGATTATTAATTTACTTAATTATAATTAAATATATTTATTATTAATAAGAAAAAAGAATTATATTTTTATTATAGTTCTAAAAATATAATTATACCCTAAGAAAGTAATAGAGATAAAAATACTATAAATAGCACCTATAGTAATAAAGGCTTCTATATTATTATTTTTATTATATAAAAATATATTTACTTAGTTTTTATTCCTATTAAAGATAATCTTTATATTATAAAATATTAAAGATATAAGGCTATTAATACTATAAATACCTAAATAATATTTATTAAAAAAAAAATTCATAAACCTAAAAATAATACCCTTAAGAAGATTATATATTACTAAAATACCTATCCTTCTATTAAAATAATCTATTAAATCTATATAAATAAGCTTAATATTAATAAAAAATAATAATAAAAATTCTAATAATAATAATAAATTATAATAAATATTAGTATTATAAGAAAATACTATTAATATTTTAAATTAGAACCTAAGAATTAGATTTATATAAAAAAATAAAGGATAAGGGTTTATATATATATATAGATATTAGATATTAATATATAATAATTAATAATAAATAATATAATATAAATAAAATAAAAGAAATATATAGATTATATAAAAACTATAATTTTAAGATTATTTATATATTTATATTTAAAATTTAATATAAAACTTTTAAGTAGATTATAATTTACTTTATTTAATAATTATTATTATTAATAAATTTATAAGATTAATAATTAAGCTTATATATAATAAATAAAGTATAATATAATAAATTATATTATAATTATATAAATATAATTTATATTATAATAAAATAGATATATTATTATATATATATTATATAACTTTAGAGATTATATAATTAATAAAAAGTAATTAGAATATAAGATAAATAATTTAAAAATTAATAATATACTAAAGTATATTAAATTTATATACAAAATAGGGGCTAACTATATTTTATATAATCTTTAAACTACTATAAAATAGTTTTTTAGTATTAATATATATTATATAATAAAATTGGATTTTTTATTTTAAAAGGCTAAAATAAGATAAATAGCTTAGCTGCGGATTTGCTATTTTTCTTTTTCCTTATATAATTTTAATATTTAAATTATTAAATCTTATAATAATAAGAGCTAGATAAAGGAGGATATAAATATATAATTATATTAAATTAATAAAGAAGATTATTTATTCAAATAAATAGCCTAAAAATAATATTTTCAATTAAAGTTATTAGGATATGTTATTTAAGTATTATTATAATTACTAAATTTAAATTTCTTTTAAAAATAATAAAGAATATTAATAATATAATATTTTATATATAATTTAAATTTAAAATTAAAAAGAATTATTAAAATTCTTAAATATATATATATATATAATAATTCCCTAATAATTTTAATTAAAGAGTTTACTTTTAGCTTATTTATTTAAATAAATAACCTTCTTTTATTAATTTAATTTCATAAAACTATATATTTATATTCCCCTTTTTCTAGCTTTTATTACTATAAAATCTAATTACTTAGATTATTAAACTATTACTTATATATTTTTTTTTAATTTTCTTTAGAAATTCTTTATAAAATTACTTAAGCTTTAGGCTTAAGCTTTATATAAAATATTTTATTATTAATTATAATATTTTTTATTATTTTTTAAAAAGATTTTAAATTAATAATTATAATATTCTTTAAAATAATATTTTTATTTTAATATTTATATATTTTAATTTTATTATTAAGATTATTATTATAATTCTATTTACTTTATATATAATTTTTAAAATTTTAATTAAATTATTTTTTTAAAAAACTTTTTAATTAATATTTTTAATAAATTTATTAAGGTTTTTATTTTATATAAACTTTATATTAATAATTTAGTATAAGAATAATTATATTAAAGGATTAGACAATTTACTTATTTTATAGGTAATTATATTAAATTGTTTTTATATAAATAAGAATTTAAAAAGTTAATTTTAATATTAAAAATAAATAAAAAAATATAAAAATAAAACCTATAATTTAGAAATAAAAATATATTAGATTAATTATAATTTTTTTCTTATAATATAAAATATAAAATTATAGTAAATACTTATAATATTATAAAATTTATAATTTTAAGCCTTTTAAATAAATATTTTAATTTTTTTTTAATTTATAATAAATTAAGATTTATTAATAATAAATATTTAATTTATTAGTTATTATAATTAGGCTAATAAGGTACTAATAATTAAATTATAAACATTATAATAATAACTATTTATACTTATAATTACTATTTTTATATTTATAAATTAATCTTTTTTTTTCTTAATATAATAATATATAAATTATTATTTTAGCTATTTACTAAGAATATTATTATATTCTAGACTAAGTATAATTTAGCTTTCTATAGCTAAGAAAGTATATATTATAATTAATAGTTTTATTTATTCTAATTTAATATTATATTTTAATTATATATTAATATTATTATAAATAAAATATATAATTAAGAAAAGTAAATAAATAGAATATTATATTTAATATATAAATATTTAATTCCTTTTTTTAATTCTTATAAAAAAGAAAAAAGAAATAAAGATATAATATATTTTAAAATAAATTCTTTATTTTAAATAATATATTATTTCCTAGTAATTCTAAATAAAAATAATATTTTTATTTACTTATATTTATATTAATTTATTAATATATTTCTATAAAAAGAAATAATAAATAAAAACCATATTAGTAAAAAAGATTTAGGCTTTAGGTTATTACCTAAAAGTATTTAACATTTATTTTGTTATTTATAAAACTATTAATTTAGAAATAATATTAAAAGTTAATCTAGGAAAGCAAGTAAAATTAATATTATATCTTAATTAAATATTAAGATTTTATTATAATAATTAAATTAAAGAATTTAAGCCTTAAGTGTTAATTTATTTATTTAATTAAAATAATATCTAAATAAATTAAATAGTAAAATATTTGATTAATTAATTAATTAATTTAATAAATTAAGTTTATTATTTAGTTAGTTAAATTAGTAGGTATATAATTTAAATAGCATAATATTTATTTATTTAGAATTTTATTTTTAAAATACTTAAAATATATTATTTAATTATTTTGATTAATATTTATAAAGTCTATATAATAAACTAAAATAATTAATAAATATAAAATTAGCTTAATTAAATAAATTATAATAAAATATTAATAATAAACTATTTAATATTTTTAGCTTATTATAGTAAAACAATTAAAATATAAGTATTTTATTATTTAATTTAATAATTAAAAATATCTAAATAATATTTATAATAACTAAATTTATTTTATTTATAAACTTAAATATATTTTTAATTAATTTATTTATATTTAATAAAATATTAAGTATTCTTAATTTTAATATAATTAATATTATATATAAAAAGTCTAAGGTAAATATTATAGATATTTATACCTATTATAATTATTTATAGGTTTTTATTATAAAGGAATTATTTACTAAATTAATTATTTTTATAAAAAGTATTATTTTAAATTAAAATATTAATATTAATTATTTTATATTTATTATTTAATTTAAAAACAAAATAATCTTATTAACTAGAAAATTATTAATTAATATTCTTACTTATAATAATAATAATATAATTATTTTATTATTTTTATTATTATTAACCTTATTACTTTTATTTTTATATTTATTATTATATATATTATTATATATACTATTATTATTAAATCTAGTATTTAAAAAGAATCCCTAATAGTTTTAATTAAAAAGTTCACTTCTAGCTTATTTATTTCAATAAATAACTTTTTTTTATTAATTTAATTTAATAAAATTATATATTTATATTCCCTTTTTTCTAGTTTTTATTATTAAAGAATCTAGCTATTTAGAGCTTTAAATTATTAATTATATTTATTTTTTTATATTCTTTTTAAAAAGTTTTTATAAGCTTATTTAAGCTTTAAACTTAAGCTTTATATAAAATATCTTATTATTAATTATAATACTTTTTATTATTTTTTAAAAAAAATCTTAAATTAATAATTATAATAATTTTTAAATAATATTTTTATTTTAATATTAATATATTTTAATTTTATTATTAGAATTATTATTATAATTTTATTTATTTTATATATAGTTTTTAACCCCGATAGTTTTGATTAGAGATTTTGCTTTTAGCTTATTTATTTAGGCAAATAACTCTCTTTTATTAATTTAATATTATATATCTATACCCTTCTTTGCCTAGCTCTTATTATTATAAGATCTAATAATTTAGATATTAAAATTATATATTATATTTATTTTTCTTTATTTTCTCTAGAAAATCTTAATAATATTACTTAAGCCTTAAACTTAAGCTTTATATAAAGTACTTTATTATTAATTATAATACTTTTTATTATACTTTAAAAAAAGCTTAAGATTTTTAATTATTATAGATTTTAAATAATATTTTAATTTTAAGATTAATATATTTTAATTTAGTAATAAAAGGTATTATTATTTTTAAGGCCTGTATTCTTTTTAATATTTTAATTATATACTTTTTTTAAAAAAAAGCTTAATTAATATTTTTAATAAATCTATTTACTTATATATAAAATTCCTTATATTTTATTATTATTATATTTTATAAGATATTATTAGCTAAGATAATATATTGGCTATATTAGCTAATTATTATTAGGTTTATTTAATAAGAATATTTAAATAATATAATATACTTTAGAATTAACTAATAAGCTATTTTCTCTTTATTTATTATAAAGTTTATTAAGATTTTTATCTTATATAAGCTTTTTATTAATAGTTTAGTATAAGGATAATTATACTAAGAAATAATAAACTTTATTTATTCTACAGGCAATTATATTAAGCTATTCTTATAATTATAGAATATTAAAAATTTGATCTTAATATATAGTTTTTAAGTTTTTAATTAAATTATTTTTTTTAAAGATTTTTTAATTAATATTTTTAATAAATTTATTTAATTATATTTTAATTTTTTTATATTATATTATTATTATATTTTATAATATATTTTTAGTTTAAATAATATATTAAAAATATAAATTAAATATTATTATATTTATTATAATAAGAATAATTAGATTATATAAATTATATAATATATATTAAAATTAGCTATAAAAAAGATATTATTTTTATTTATTATAAAATTTATTAAGATTTTTATTCTATATAGCTTTTATATTAATAGTTTAATATAAAAGTAATTATATTAAGAGACTAGAAAATCTATTTATTTTATAAATAATTATATTAAGTTATTTTTATATAAATAAAAATTTAAAAAATTAATCTTTATTATTTAAAAAATATTTAAAAAAGTTATAATATAATAATAATTAAATAAAAAGAGCTTAATAAATAAGATTTTAATTAAATAAAAATTAACTTAATTATTATTAATTTTATCTAAGCTAATAAAACTAAATATTATATTTAAATTAAAATAATATTTATAATAAAAATAGATTATTTCTAGAAATAGGTATTAATAAGCTAATTAATAAAATTATTAAAAAGCTTACTTAGGTTAATTAAGAATTTAAAAAAAAAACTTTTTAATAATATAAATTAATATAATATTATTTTATATAAAATAAAATGAAATATAATATAAGATTTTTATTTTATATTATATAATAAAGCTATAATATTATTATATATATATTAATTATATTATATTAAGCTATTAAAAGATAAATTATTTAAAATACTTTAAAAAACTTAGAAAATATAAATTATAATAATTATTAAATCTTTACTATTTCCTTTATATAAAATATTTTTATTATTCTTTTATATAAAATATTTTTAATTAAATAAAAATATTTTAATATATAAATATTACTTTAGTAAAATATAAAATAATAAAATAAATTTATTTATATAATTATACTAATAGCTAACCTATAAATATATATATTTAAAAAAGCTTTAAGGTTTAATTTTAACTAAGGAAAAATTAATTAAATTAAGTATATATTTTAAATAAACTATATAATATAATATAAATTATAAATAAAATAACAAGAGTAAATTAAAAAATAATAAATAAAAGCCTTATTATTTAAAATCTTAATATAAATATATAATAATTTTTTTTAAATAATATATAAAATATTATTATTAAAATTTTACTCTATTTTTTTATTAAGATTCTTAATAAAACTTATATATTATAATATAATAATAAAAAGCTAATATAAAATAAGTAATCTAAGCTTTTTATTATTTAAAAAAAAATTAAATTTATTATAATTAAAATAAAATAATTATTTTTATAAATATATATAAATTAATATAATAAAATTAAAAAGCTAAGACTATTCTTAGAATAATATTCCTAATACTATATATAATCTTTTTAAATATAAAGAGCTTATAATTAAAGAATTAACTTATATTAGATATATTATACTCATAGCCAATCGGGGTCTAGATAAGAATAAAGATTAAGAAATAAAGCCTACTAATATATAAGAGATTTTAAATTAAATATTTAAAAAATAAAAATAAAAACATAATTAAATAATAAAAAATAATAATAAGATTAATAATAATTAAAATAATAATAATAATAATAATAATAATACTTATAATTATAATATTATTAATATAGTTAGTTAGTATAAAAAAAGTATTAA
The DNA here is from genome assembly GCA_017140785.1 of Calonectria pauciramosa. Lineage (NCBI taxonomy): Eukaryota > Fungi > Ascomycota > Sordariomycetes > Hypocreales > Nectriaceae > Calonectria > Calonectria pauciramosa. The sequence continues at coordinate 32,949 of JAACIZ010000035.1, forward strand.
TAAAGGCTATATTAATAATAATAATTAATAAAAATATAATAATAATTATAATTAAAATAAATAGGAAAATAATAATTATATTAATAATAATAATAATAATAATAATAATAAAGATAATAATAATAATAGTAATAGTAAAGACTTAAATAATATTACTAGTTTAGATATTATAATTATATTTAATATATCTTTTCTTAATTTTACTTTAAATTTAAATAATATTAATAAATTAGATTTTTTCTTTAATATTATAAATTTTAATACTAAAAAGATGTATTATAATTAACTAAAAATAAATATTTTTAAGCTAAATAAAATACTTATAGTAAATATTTAGTAAACTAATAAATTTAATAAATTAAATATAAAAATATATATATATATATTATTTATAATAATTAATTTATTAAATATTTTAAGCTATAAATACTTTCTAAAATATTTTTATTTTATTTTTTTTAGTATTAATAGATTATAATTTATAAGGAAAAGGCTAAATAATAATACTAGAGATTGCTAATAATGTAAATAGACTTTAACTAGGTTAGCTAAAGTAGAAAATAAAATAAAATATAATTATTTATTATAAAATTCTAATTTAAAAAGATAAGATATAAATTATAATTTAAAGTTAATTATTATTATCTTATATAGTAATAATAATATATATATTAATAATATTATAATAGTTTATTTTTTAATAATTAGTTTTTATTGAAAAATAATATTTATAATATTAATATTATAGTATTATTAAGAAATATAAATCTTAAAATATAGACTAAAATAATTCTTAAATACTCTAATAATTGATTAATTTATTATTATTTTTTTATTTTTTAAATATTTAATATAAAGATTTATTTATATAATTAGAATATTAATATAATAATTATAAAATCTTATTTCTTTATTAAAGTTAAGTATTTATTATAAATAATAACATTAATATAATTAAATAAAATAAAATAAAACTTAAAAAAAACTAATATAATAAAAAATAAATATACTTATAAGCTAATCTAGTATATTTTAATATATAAATTTAAATAATTTATATTTTAAGAATTTTAATTAAGCTTATAATAAAGAATTAAACTTTTTATTATTTATTATAATTTACTAATAATATAGTTTACTATAAATTCTAATAATAATATTAATTTTACTTAGTTTATTATTATAATTTATTAAAAATATAATAAAAATATTATTAAAGAATTTTTAAAATTATTTAAAATTAAAAAAAAATATAAATAAATAATTATTTTTAATTTTATAAGCTTTATAATATTTCTTTATTATAAATTTCTTTTATTTTTTAAATATTATATTAAAATTAAGAAAAATTAATATTTAAATATATAAATTGTTATTTTATATAGGTTAGATATTGTTGTATTTATTATAATAAAAGCAGCCAAATTATATAAATTATGTAGTATATACTAGAATTAGCTATAGGAAAGATATTACTTTTATTTATTATAAAGCTTATCAAGGTTTTCATTTTATATAAGCTCTATTAATAGTTTAGTGTAAGAGCAACTATACCAAGGAATTAGAAAATCTATTTATTCTACAAATAATTGTATTAAGCTATTTTTATAATTATAGGATAATAAAAAATTTAATTTTAAATTATTATTTTATAGTTATAAAAATTAATTAATATAATATATTTTATATATATAGTTTATTATAATTATAAAATAATATTTAGCTTAATTTATTATTTAAGTTAAAGAAAAAGATATATTAAAAAAATAAAAAGAAAATATAAAAAAATTATTAAGTATTTTAATAATATTTTCTATAAAATAAATAACTATTAATTATTTATATATATATATATATAAATATATTCTACTATATACTAACTTATTTATATATTCTTATATTTATATATTTATCTTTTATTTAATTTATAATTATATATAAAACTAATAAAATTATTATTATTTATAATTTAGGATTTTAATTAAGAAATATATAATATTATTTTAAATTAAAAGTCTATTATATTAAATATTTTTAATATAATATAAAATTAAAATACCTTTAATTTCTTTTTTAATAATAAAGTATACTTTTTTATAAAGGCCTTTTAAATTTATAAATATAAGGTAATTTACTTTAAATATATTATAAAAGTAAAAAATAAAAATATTTAAAATTAATATAAATTATATTAATTTAAGTTCCTAAGAAAATTTATAAAATATATATATTTTAATAAATAAAATATTATTTATATTAAAGAATTTTGTTAATAAATAAATTATTAAAATAAGGCTATAACTACTAAATCAAAATATAATTATAATCTTTTTTTATAGATATTTAATCTAAAAGCTTAATTTTAATTTATTATTTAATTAATTATATAATTAAAATAAAAGATTTTATATAAAAATAAAGAATAATAATAATAAAATATTTACTAATACTTAAAAAATAAATAAAAAATATAATTATAAGATTTTTTAAATTTAGAAATTATATATAAATAAAATTAAATAAAACTTATTAATTTTTAATAAAACTTATAAATTATATTTTTATTAAATAACTATTATTTAAAGTTAAAATAATTTTATATTTTTCTTTAAATATTTTAATAACTTTTATTTTAATAAAAGTTAGGTATATTTTATTATTAATTATTTTTATTAATATATTCTAAAAAGATAACTTTATTTATAAGATCTAATATTATAAAAAGATGTTAATATTATATTAAGTAATAATATTTATATTAAAACTAAAAAAAAAAGATTATATTTCTAGATATATATTCTTATTATAAAAATACTTTTTATAATATATATTTATATAATTATCTAACTTTTATTTAGACTTAATAAAAAAATATAAAATATAAATTAATTAATATAAATATATTATTTATATAATTATTTATTTTCTATAAAATAGGTCTAGATATTATAAAAAAATTATTATTATTATATTATTTATATTAATAAATATATATTCTTTTCTTTAATAAAATAAATTAATAGAAAAAAAAATTAATATTGTTAATAATAAATATTATAATTTATATAATTTATTTATTTATAATATATTTTATTAGATTTTATATAGTAATATAAATATATATTAATATAAATGAAATAATAATTTAGTATTTTAAGTTTTTTATATTTTAAAATAATTTTATTTTTAAATTATTAAAAAATATTAATTTAGTTTAAAAATTAAAATAAAATAATTATTTAAAGATTTATTTTTTATAATAAAAAATATTTAATTACTTTAAAAATCTATAAAAAATATTAAAAAGAATATTAAATAATAGGCTTTAATTTTGGAAGATAGTTTTCTTATTAATAGTAATATATATAGTATTAAAATAAGTTATAAAGATAATAATAAAAATAATTATAATTTAAATATTTTTTAAAATAATAAAATTACTTAGATTATTTATGTAATTAATATATTTTAATTTATAATAAATTATAATTAAATTATTATAGGATTATTTAAGCTTATTATAATAATTTCTAAGCTTATATAATTTAAGAATAAAATATAAAATAATATTAAAATCAGCTTTTATTTATAATAAATAAAAATAAAAAAAATAAACTTTTTTTAATAAAAATAAAAATAATTATTATTAAAATTAAAATATTTAAATATTTTATAATTAAAAGAATAGCTTAATATAATTACCTATAGAATAAATAGATTTTTTAATTCCTTAGTATAATTATCTTTATATTAAACTATTAATATAAAGCTTATATAAAATAAAAACCTTAATAAACTTTATAATAATTAAAAATAATATCTTTTTAACTAATTTTAATATATATTATATAATTTATATAATTTAATTATTCTTATTATAATAAATATAATAATATTTAAGTTATACTTTTAATATATTATTTAAATTAAAAATATATTATAAAATTTAATAATAATATAATATAAAAAATATATATATAATTAAATAAATTTATTAAAAATATGAATTAAAACTTTTTTAAAAAAAATAATTTAATTAAAAACTTAAAAGCTATATATAAAGTAAATAAAATTATAATAATAATTTTAATTATAAAATTAAAATATATTAATTATAAAATTAAAATATATTAATTATAAAATAAAAATATTATTTAAATATTGTTATAATTATTAATTTTAGATTTTTTTAAAAAATAATAAAAAATATTATAATTAATAATAAAATATTTGATATAAAGCTTAAATTTAAAGCTTTAATAATCTTATTAAAACTTTCTAAAGAAAATTAAGAAAAATAAATATAATTAATAATTTAAAAATCTATATAGCTAGATTCTCTAGTAATAAGAGCTAAGAAAAGGGGGATATAGATATATAATATCAAATTCAATTAATAAAAGAAATTTATTTATTTAAATAAATGAGCTAAAAGTAAAATCTCTAATTAAAACTATTAAGGAAAATAATTCTAATAATAATAATAATAATAATAATAGTTAGAAAGAGGATAATAATCTAATTTTAAATTTATATTTTATTATTTAGACTTTAAATATAATTAAAATTATAAATATTAATTATTATTAAAAAAGAAAATTTAAATTTTATTTAAAAAAGAATTTTAAATATTTTTCATAAAAATAATAATAAAAATTATAAAAATAATAATTATAATTAAAATTAAAATATATAATATAATTACTATTATAATTATAAAATTATAGTTTTTATTATAATATAAAACTAATTTAATAATAATAATATATTAATAGCTATACTTAGCTTAATAATATTTATTTATTAGCTTATATTTTATACTTTTATAAACTTTATAAAAAGATTATTCTAGAATATATATTTAATAAATACTAAATTATTATATTTTTATTTATTTATTATTATTTAGAAAATATAAAAATTTAATATAAAATTTTATAAAATTTATAAAATTATAAAATAATAATACTTATTATAGAAATTAATATAAATAATAATATTATTGATATCTAGAATAATTATTTTAATTTCTTAATAATAAAAAAATATTAATAAATATTATATTATTTAAATATTAATTAAGCTTTTTAATATTAAATAAATAATTAAAAAAATACTTATTATAATTATATTAGAAATAATAATTTATTTAGCCTATAATTTATAAAAATATAAAAAAGAATTATAAAAATTAAATTCTTTAAAAAAACTTTTAAAAAAATAATTTTAAATATTATAAAATTTAAAATAATTATTTATTATTAATAAAATAAATATACTTAAAGTAAATACTTTAATTATTATTAAAGCTATATTATAAAAGCTATATAATTATTCTAATAATACTTTTAAAATATTTTAATTATTTTTTTTTATAATATTTTTTATTAATTTAGATTAATTTTAAATAAAAATATTTTACTTAATATAAATAAACTATAATATAATAAAATATAAAAAGAATAAGAAAATTAAATATAAAGAAATAAGATATAATATATACTTTATAAAAAGAATTTAATATAATTATTATTTTTGCTAAATAAATATATATTATAAAAAATCTTAAATTATAAATATTTTTAAATATATTTATTAAAAAATATAAATAAAAATTAATATTAATTTATTAAATTTTAAATATTATTAATTAAATTAAAAAATATAATAAAAAAATAATATAATTATTATTATATTATTAAATTATAATTATTAAAATTTTAATTTAAAATTATTAAAATTTTAATTTAAAAAAATTTTTTATATAAAAAGAATTAAAAATAAAATTAAAAAAAATAAATTATTAATTATTAATTATTTTTTTATTTATATATATTTAAATTAATAATTATAAAATAAAGATTAAAATATTTATTATTATAAATATTAATAATAATAATAAAATTATTATTTTATTTANCTATAAAACTTAATAATAATATAATATAAGAAAAATAGAATATAATTAAATAAATCTATTAAAAATATTAATTAAAAAATCCTTAAAAAATAATTTAATTAAAAACTTAAAAATTATATATAAAATAAATAAAATTATAATAATAATCTTAATTATAAAATTAAAATATATTAATATTAAAATAAAAATATTATTTAGATATTATTATAATTATTAATTTTAAACTTTTTTTAAAAAATAATAAAAAATACTATAATTAATAATAAAATACTTTATATAAAACTTAAGTTTAGAGCTTAAGTAATATTATTAGAATTTTTTACAAAAAATTAAAAAAGAATAAATATAATTAATAGCTTAAAGACCTAAATAGCTAGATTCTCTAGTAATAAAAAATAAATACTATAGTATTTAACTAAACAAGCTAGGAAAAAGAAGATATAGATATGTAATTATATTAAATCAAATTAATAAAAGAAAGTTATTTACCTAAATAAATAAGTTAAAAGTAAAATCTCTAATTAAAACTATTAGGGGTATTTTAGCTAAATATTATTTAGTAATTCTTATTATTTTTATTATTATAAAAGACTTTTTTTTTATAGAAAATAATATTATTTTTAAAAATTAAAATAAGCTTTTTAAAGAAATAATTAAGTAATTAATTTTCTTAAAAAATTGAAATTATAATAATATTAAAACTTTAAATAATAAATTATTTAATAAAAATAAACTAAAATAATAATTATATTAATTATTTTTAATATTTAAATAAATTAAATATTTTAATTTTAAATTAGATTTTAAATTAAATTATTTATATATTTTATTTATATTATAAACATGTATATTATTTTTATTTCTAATTACATTTTTAATTATATTTAGTATATAAATATTAAAATAAAGATTATATATTATTATTATTTAATTTATAAGTTAAATTATATATTTATATAGTTTTTTTATATTTCAATTATACTTAAAATATATATATTATTTTTATATTTTTATAATAATTTAAATATATATTTTATTTTAAATTTTAAATATTTAAAAATTATATTATAATTAAAATATATTTAAATAATTATTTATTATTTCTATATATATTTTATTATATTTTTATTTAAATATTAAAATTAAAATCTTAATAAAATTAAAAAATAAATATTATTTATAAATTTATATTATAATTAAATTTAATATTATATTTAAATTAAAGAATTCTTTAAAAAAAAGTATTTATACTAATTTATATAATATATTATAATATATATTTTTATATTTTTTAATAATTTGTTTACTTATTTTAACAATTAAAATTAAAGCTTAAATAGTTTTTAATAACTTAAAATAAAGCTATTTAGTTTTAATTAAACCATTTATTAATTAAGACTTAGTTTTAGTAATTAAAATTAAAATTATTTAGTTTTAATTAAATTATTATTAAACTAAAATTTAATTTTGATTACTAAAAACTAAAATTTTTAGTTTTTAATTTAATTTTTATTTATTAAATTATAATTTAAAAATAAGCTAAATAAAAAAATATATATAATTGATTTATTAAATTAAATTAATAAAAAAAAGTTAATTATTTAAATAATTAAAAAACAAATTTAGGTTTTTATTTTAATAGAAATAGCTTAATATAATTATTTATAAAATAAGTAGATTTTTTAATTTTTTAGTATAATTGTTTTTATATTAAACTTTTAATATAAAGCTTATATAAAATAAAAATCTTAATAAGATTTGTAATAAATAAATAAAAGTATTAATTAATTTTAATATATATTATATAATTTATATAATTTCATTATTTTTATTATAATAAATATAATAATATTTAATTTATCTTTTTAATATATTATTAAAATTAAAAATATATTATAAAATTTAATAATAATATAAGATAAAAAATATATATATATATAGTTGAATAAATTTATTAAAAACATTAATTAAAAAATCCTTAAAAAATAATATAATTATAATCTTAAAAACTATATATAAAGAAAATAGTTCTAATAGTATTACTTAAGCCCTGGGTGTAATAGGGACAAATATCTAGCGAATAGATAATGTCTTAGCTATAATTAAAAGAAATACTTAGATTTTAAGATAAATATAAGATAAGCTTTAATTTTATAATTAAAAGCTAATATACCCTTTATTTTGCCTCATTATTTTTTTATATCTAAGTTTATAATCTAATTAATATAATAATTCTAAAGCTTTTATTATAGCTATCTAGAATATAAAATAGCTTATAAAAGATTTTATAGCTTTAATTTTATAAATCTTATAATTAGATAAGTACTTTAATTAATATATAATATAATTATTATTAAATATTAATTAATAGAAATATTAAATATAAAAGATTTATTATATAGGAAAATTATATTTATATAAAATAAAAGAAAATAAATAATTATAAGTATAAAAAAGCTAAGATTATTAAATTAATTATAAATTAATAATAAAAATATTTTAAGTAAAAAATTAAATAAGAAAATAAAATTCTTAAAATAAGAAATTAAGAAATAAAAGATATAAATAAAATATCTTTAATAATTAATAATATTTTATAAAAAAGAAATTAAATTATTTAAGATTTTTAAAAGTATTTTAGGCTATAAGAAAAAATAATAATAAAAGAATATTAATTTCTTTAGCTTAAATAATAAAAATAGAAAAATTAAGATTATTAATATTATTATTTTAGAAAATTATTTAATTATTTAAAAAAAAATAAGTAATTATATAATTTCTAATAAATTTTTATAAGAGCTTTAAAGAAAAATAAATATAATTAAGCTAAGAGTTTAATAATATAAAATTATTTTAAATTTAAAAAAGATTTAATAAAATTAATATTTTAAAAATAAATTAAAAATAAATTAAAATTAATATAAAATAAATTAAGATTATTTCTAGAAATAGATTAAGGTTTTCCTAAAAGATAAAGGAAATCTATAAGTAGCTATTATTAAAAAAAAAAGAATAGGCTATTTAAAAAAATAATTAAAATTCTTAAGATTTTTATTTTTATTTTAATTTACTTAAAAAATAATTAAGAATTTTTGATAAATAAAATTAAATAAATAATTTTTTTTATAAGTTTATATTTAATTTTTATAAATATATTATTATATATATTTTATTAATATCTATTACCAGGGTTGTGATTTTAGTTAGTACTTTTTAGTAATTAGTAATACTAATTTAGTATTACTAACTAATTACTAAATTACTTAGTATTAGTATTAAGAATTACTAACTAATTTTTTTTTAGTAATTAGTTAGTAAATACTAATTTATTTAGTATTTA
>JAACIZ010000036.1:11385-38204 GCA_017140785.1 Calonectria pauciramosa
TGTAGAATATTATTAGCTAAAATAATATATTAGCTATATTTTATTTTTAGGTTTATTTAATTATATAAATTAAATAAATTAAATAGATTAAATAATATATATGAGAATTAGCTAGAAAGATATTATTTTTATTTATTATAAAGCTTATTAAGATTTTTATTTTATATAAGCTTTATATTAATAGTTTAATATAAAGACAATTATACTAAGGGATTAAAAAATCTACTTGTTTTATAAGCAACCATATTAAGCTATTCTTATAAAAATAGGAAGTTAAAAAATTAATTCTAATAATAATAATTTTAACGTTAATTAAATAATTAATTTTTATTTATTAATAAGAATATATATATAATTAAGATTAATTCTTTAAATTCCTATTTATATAAAAATAGCTTAATATAACTACCTATAAAATAAATAGATTTTTTAATTTCTTAATATAATTATTTTTATATTAAATTATTATATAAAGCCTATATAAACTAAAAACCTTAATAAGCTTTATAATAAATAAAAATAATAGTTTTTTTATAATTAATTTCAATATATATTATTTAATTTATATAATTTAATTATTTTTATTATAATAAATATAATAATATTTAATTTATATTTTTAAAATATTATTTAAATTAAGAATATATTATAAAATATAATAATAATATAATATAAAAAATATATATAATTAAATAAATTTATTAAAAATATTATTTAAAAAATTCTTAAAAAAGTCTTTTAATTAAAAATTTAAAAATTTAAATAATTAAATTCTTTGGTAATAAAAGCTAGAAAAAGGAGAATATAAATATATAATTTTATTAAATTAAATTAAAAAAAGAAAGTTATTTATTTAAATAAATAAGCTAAAAGTAAACTCTTTAATTAAAACTATTAGATAATATATATATATAAATTATGATTTTATTATATAATATAAATCTTTAAATATAAATTAAATTTATTTTTAATTATTATAATAAATAAATAATTTATTTATTATTTTTTTATTTTTTTTTATTTTTAATATAGAAATTTGATTATATAATTAAGATATCAGTATAGTAAATATAAAATATAGATTATTTATTAAAATTAAATATTTATTATAATAAATAATATTAAAAAAGATAAAAATAGTAAAAAGAGAATTATAATAAAATAGCAAGTTAAAAAACCCTTATATATAAGAGCTAATATAGAATATTTCTATATATAGTTTTTAGTAATTAATATTTTAAGAATTTAAATTAAGTTTATATTATAAAATTAAGTTATTTATTATTTACTTTAGGCTACTAATAATATAGTTTATTTATATTTAAATCTTTCTAGTAGTATACCTCTTAGCCGAGTGGTGCAACCGGTTGTAGAGAGTATAGCATTTAAATTCTTTATCTATCTTAATCGCTAATTAATTTACTTAGTTAAGGCAATTATTATAATAAAGTTATATATTAGAATATACTAATAATCTTAGCAAAGAAAAGTATTTTAGATATTAAAGTAAATTCTATCTCTAATTTTATAAATATTAAAATTATATTATATAAAAAATTAAATTAATTATTCTTCTAGTTAAAATAAATCTTAAGATTAAAGTTTTTTTATTATCTAAACTTTATTATATATACTTTATTACTCTTAGAAAAACCTAATTAAGCCTTTTACTTGTTTTTTAACTAGAAATAAATAAATATAATTTATTATAAATCCTAATAATATTATTAGTTTTATAATATTTAAGATTTTAGCTTAATAAAAATATAATTATAAAATAATAAGATAATTTTAAAATTTACTTAATAATTTAATAAATATAAATAACTTTTTATTTTAAATTTTATAAATTTAATTATTTTTATAAATTTAATTATTTTTATTATTATAAAATATTTTTATTATTATAAAATATTTTTATTTTTTAAATATTATATTAAAATTAATAAGAAATTTATATTTAGTTTTATAAGCTATTATTTTATAATAATAAAGATTAATTAATATAAGTTTTTATATATTTATAGTTTATCTTAATTATATAATAATATTTAGCCAAGTTTATTATTTAAAATAAAATAAAAAATATTTAATAAAAAATAATAAAATTATAATAAAATTATTTAATATTCTAATAATTTTTTTTAAATTTTATTAATATAAATAAAAATTAATAAAAAAATATAATATTTTAATTATATATATATAATTTTTATAAATATATAATTCTTTGATTTTTTAATTAACTTAAAAAAACTTAGCTTTATCTAAACCTTTTTATAAAAATAATAAGCCTAGCTTACTTAATTTAATTATTACTATATTATATAAATATATATATAATTATATATAATTAAAATAATAAGCTTTAATCTTTAAATATTAAAATCAATTTTTTAAGTTCCTATTTACATAAAAACAACTTAATATAATTATATATAAAATAAATAGATATTTTAATTTCTTAATATCATTATTTTTATACTAAATTATTAATATAAAGCCTATATAAGATTAAAACCTTAATAAACTTTATAATAAATAAAAATAATACTTTTTTATAGCTAGTTTTAATATATATTATATAATTTATATAATTTAATTATTTTTATTATAATAAATATAATAATATTTAATATATACTTTTAATATATTATTTAAATTAAAAATATATTATAAAATATAATAATAATATAATATAAGGAAAATAAAATATAATTAAATAAATTTATCAAAAATATTAATTAAAAAATTCTTAAAAAAATAATTTAATTAAAAACTTAAAAATTATATATAAAGTAAATAGAATTATAATAATAGTCTTAATAATAAAATTAAAGTATATTAATATTAAAATAAAGATATTATTTAGAGATTATTATAATTATTAATTTAAGATTTTTTTTAAAAAATAATAAAAAGTATTATAGCTAATAATAAAGTATCTTATATAAAGCTTAATTTTAAAGCTTAAATAATCTTATAAAGACTTTTTAAAGGAAATTAAAAAAAATAAATATAATTAATACTTTAAAGACCTAAGTAGTTAGATTTTTTAATAATAAAAGCTAAAAAAAGGGGATATAAATATATAATTTTATTAAATTAAATTAATAAAAAAGATTATTTGCCTAAATAAATAAACTAGAAGTGAACTCTCTAATTAAAACTATTAGGGAATATTTAAATATAAAAGCTTATATTTTATTAGCTTATTTAACTATATTAATTACTATAAAACCTTATTATATTAAATCTTTTATCTTTTTCTATTTATTTTTTAAAACTATAATTTTTTTTTTTATCTTTTAAAATTATAATTCTAAAAAACTTATCTATTTCTTAAAATATAATTATAATTTAAATCTTTTTCTCCCTCTTTTATTATTAGTCTAGAAATAATACTAATAATAATACTTTTATTAAATTATTTATAAAAGTTTAATTTAATTAAATTAATTAATAAAAATATTTCAAAATATTAAAAATAGGTTTATTATTATAATTAATTTATAATAATATATCTAAGTACTTCCCTAATAGTTTTAATTAAAGATTTTATTTGTAGCTTATTTATCTAAGTAAATGATTTTCTTTTATTAATTTAATTTAATATAATTATATATCCCTCTTTACCTAGCTCTTATTACTAAAGAATCTAGTAATTTAAATACTAAAATTACTTATAATATTTTTTCTTCTTAATTTCCTCTAAAAAGTCTAAATAATATTATTTAAGTCCTTAAATTAAGCCTTATATTAAATATTTAATTATTAGCTTAAATACCTTTTACTATATCTTAAAAAAGCTTATAATTAATAATTATAATAATGTCTTAGTAATATTTTAATTTTAATATTAATATATTTTGATTTTATAATTAATATTAATATTAGATTATATTATTTTATATCCTCTAAAATTTTAATTATTTTTTTTTAAAGATAGCCTAATTAATATTTTTAATATATTTATTTGTCTATATTTTATATTCTTTATATTATATTATTATTATATTTTATAAAATATTATTAGCTAAAATAATATATTAATTATATTTTATTTTTAAATTTATTTAATTATATAAATTAAATAAATTAAATGGATTAAATAATATATATTAAAATTAGTTATAAAAAAATATTATTTTTATTTATTATAAAATTTATTAAGATTTTTATTTTATATAAGCTTTATATTAATAATTTAGTATAAAGGTAATTATACTAAGGGACTAAAAAATCTACTTATTTTATAGGTAATTGTATTAAGCTATTTCTATGAAAATAGGAAGTTGAAAAATTAATCTTAATATCTAAGTACTTAATATAGATTTATATTAGACTTTTACTACGCTTTTTTTTATTAATATATAATAATATTTTAAAATATTAAAAGTAAATTAGCTTTATATAGTTTATAACTAATTAAATAAAGATTTAAATTATATTATTTACTTTAAATAATTATAATTCTAAACCTTTTTTATTTATTTTAGTTTAAATATTTAAAGTTTATATTAATTTTACATTTATTAAATACTTAATTATAATTTTTGCTTATTAATATATTATTTTATTATTTTATTAATACTAAAAATAATAGATTTATTATATATTTACTTTTATAATAATAAATTAATTTAATTATTTTTCTTTTTAATTTTATGAATATCAATTTATTTTAATCTTTTAATAATTTACTTTATTTATAATTTAAATATTAAATTATTAATTAATTAATCAATTAATTATTAACTTAGTTAATTCAATTTATTATTAGCTCTAAAAATATAAATTATAATATATTCTTAGGTTTTTTATAAAAATTTATAATAATCTTAAAATTATAAATTTATTAATATAAATCTTAAAATAAAGATTTTTATAGTTATTAATATAAATAAATATTATAATAAATAAATAATATTTTATAATTTAATATTTAATATATTTTATAATAATAAAATATTTTAAGATTAAAAAAAATTAAAGAATTATTAATATAACTTAAAAAAAATATAAAAAGTAGATTTTTACTTATAAATATTATTTTATAAATAATTTAATATTAGAAAATAATAAATTTTAATATTTTAAATAAAATAATTTTTAATAATTTATTTAAATAAACTTTAATTAATTTTAAGTATTTATAATTACTAAGAATTTTATTTTAATTATAAATATTTAAAAGATTATATTTTTAGTTTTTAATTATATTTTATATTAGTTCTATTAGTTAATAAAGGTAATTTATTTTATTTAAAAATAGCTTTTAGTATTATTATTATTTATTTTAATTTTAAAAATAATATAAATATTAAAATTATAATATATTTAAATATAATATTTTATTTATGATATTTAAATAAGTAAATAAGTATTATATAGATAATATAAAATAGTTTATTAATTATTAAACTTTTTATAGACTTTTTTAATTCTAGTAAATATAATAAGCTTTTATATAATAAAAATCTCTTAATATATATAAGAAATACTATTAATAAGAAATATTTAAATTATTTATTTATTTATTTTACTAGAAATAATTTATATTTAAAATAAAGATTTATTTAAATTATTTAGCTTAAAATTATTATTATTATTATTAATATTAATTTACTTTTACTTAAATTATTATATAATATTTAAATTAATATAATAAGTATATAATAATTATTATATATTAGGAAATTAATTATTTAATATAATCTTTATTAATTTATTAAAGTTTATAATAATAATATTAAATTATTAAATAAAATATTATTTAAGAAATTAGTAAATATTTTTAATAAAAAATTAAAATCTTTTTCTTTTTTTATTATTAATTAAACTAAATATAATACTAAAAATAGTTCTAAGGTAGATTTAATTAATAGCCTAGAAGAAAGAACACTTAAATTAATTAATATTATATATATTATTAAAACTAATAATCTTAGAAAATTACTTTTATATTTTAATATAATATAAAAAAGACTAAATAAAATTAAGTAATTAATATAAATTATTATTAGTTTATTTAATGATATATAAAACCTTATATTTATTAAAAAAATTAATTAATATTATAATTAAATTATAATTATCTAGCCTTTATTAATTAATAAAAATATAAATATTATAAATATTTTTTTAAAAATAAAATAAATTAAAATATTTATATTTTATTATAATATAAATATTATAAACTTTAATTTTAGTATATTAATTAGATATCTTAATGATTATTTTAATAATTATTATAAATTATTAATATAAAAAATAATTAAAAAGCTTAAAACTTAGTTTATAATTATATTAATTATCCCTAATAGTTTTAATCAAAGATTTCACTTTTAGCTCATTCATTTAGGCAACCGACTTTCTTTTATTGATTTGATTTAATAAAGCAGTTATATGTCCCCCTTTGCCTAGCTCTTACTATAGGATCTAGCAATTTAGGTACTAAGATTACTTATTATATTTATTCTTTTTTATTTCCTCTAAAAAGTTCTAATAATATTACTTAAGCTTTAGGCTTAAGCTTTATATAAAGTATTTTATTATTAACTATAGTATTTTTTATTATACTTTAAAAAAAGCTTAGAATCTATAATTATTATAGATTTTAAGGAATATTTTAATTTTAAGATTAATATATTTTAATTTAGTAGTAAAAAGTATTATTATTTTTGAAATTTATATTATTTTTAATATCTTAATTATATATTATTTTTAAAGGGTAGCTTAATTAGTATCTTTAATAAATTTATTTATTTATATTTTAAATTCTTTATATTATATTATTATTATATTTTATAGAATATTATTAGCTAAGATAATATATTAATTATAGTTTATTTTTAAATTTATTTAATTATATAAATTAAATAGATTAAATAAATTAAATAATATATATTAGAATTAGCTAATATTATTTTTATTTATTATAAAACTTGTTAAGGTTTTTATTTTATATAAGCTTTATATTAATAATTTAGTGTAAAAGTAATTATATTAAGAAATTAAAAAATTTATTTGTTTTATAGGTAATCGTATTAAGCTATTTCTATAATTATAGGATATTTAAAATTTGATTTTAATTATATTAATTATATTTAATATTAAAATAATATTAAAAAAGTTATTTTCTTTTATTAAAGGCTTTAATAATAATAATTTATTAATAATTGATTTTTTATAATTTTTATTATTTTAATTTAATATTTTTAGTAGATCTTATATCTTTAAATTAATTATATTAAAGTAAAAAATAAACCTTTTTTTTTATAAAAATAAATATTATATTTATTAATTTTAAATTTATTAATTTTAATAAATATTTTTATTAATAAAAAGAAGCTTTAATAATAAGAAATAAATTCTTAGAAATAAATAAATTTAGAATTTATTAAAAGACTAGTAATAAAAAGAATTAAATAAATAAAAAAAGATTTATTTTAATTAGAAATAGTATAATATTAGGGATTATTTTATTTTAAAATAATAAGTATAAAGAAAATAATTTATATATATTTAAATTAAGAAATAATTAATTAATTTTTTTTATTAAATATAAATATATTTATATAAATATATAAAATTAATAATTAACTTTTAGTTTTTTTTAATAGTTTTTTATATAATTATTAAGGCTATTTTAAATTTTTATATTATTATTAATTATATTAATTTAGATAATAAAAATATAAAATTAAAAGTAAAAGAATTATTATTTAATATTAATATTAAGATTTAAATATAGGCTGTGTATATCCAGCCCTCAGCTCTGTATATCCAATGGCCAAATTATGGCTGATTGTGGCATAATATCTTTTTACTGCTAAGACTAGGCTTTTATATATAAATCTTAGCCAAATTAAGTATAGTTATATTATTAAGGTAATTTATATTTATTTTCCCTCTATAATAATTATATATATTAATTAAAATTATTGTAATATCTTATAATCCTTTGCCTCTTAATATTTAAGAGGTATTTTTAGCCTTTAAAGTTAATATATCTATTTTTCCTTTAAACTTAGCTATAATACCCTTATTTTAGTCTTCTAAATCATTAGTTGCAACCATAATCTTTTATTACTATTACTATAATTATATTATTTTTATATATTTATTATTATTATTACCCTTAATATCTTCCTTATTATTATTATTTTTATTATTTATATTACTAAAATCTTTTTTATAGCTTTATATATATTAATATAATCTCTATATTATAGTCTTTAGCTTATAACTATTGCTAGTCTTAAGGTATTATAGCCTTAGTATAATAGATAATAAATATATAATATTAATAGTAATAGGAGCTATTAAAGACAATAGTAGTATTATAGGCTTTGTTAGTATTATATATAATTATAATTACTTTAAAATCTACTAAGATATAATAGCTTTTACCTCTTTAAAGATAGTAATAAGATTAGCTATATAGAGATTTCTCTTTAAGTCTTTAATAGTAGTTCTTTTCTAGATTATAATATTCTCCCTTAGCTTGCTTTTTTTTTATATAATAAGAGAATTAAGAGGATAAGATATAGGAAATATATTAGGCTTTTTTTGATAATACTCTTAGTATTAAAATATATTAATTTTATAGAGTTTAATTACTTTATTATATATTAATTTTCTCTAAATAAAATAGTAATAAGGCAATTTATAAATAGTTTATATAGTATATAGTAGGTAGGAATTAATTAATAGCTTTTTAAGATCTTAATTAAGGCTTTTTTGCTTAGTAATAATAAAAAATAAGATATTTAGAGAAATTTAATTTTAAATAAAAATATAAAGAAACTATAATATAAAAATTAATATTTTATTTTTTCTTTATAATTATTTAGATAAAATATTAGTTTTTTAGTTATTTTAAAATAGCTTTAATTATTAAAAAATAATTATTAAATTACCTATACTTAACTATATAATTTTTTTTATTATTATATAAAGACTCTTAACTAATAAGGTTATTAAATAATTATAATATTAATAATAATTAATATAGTAATAAATAATCTTTTTTTTCTAAGGATAAACCTAGATTTTAAGAGAATATTTAATAGCCCTAGAAAGAAAAATTAGATTATTTTTAAAGGTAGTAAGATTATTAGTAAAGTCTTTAAAGCTATAATTATTTATAAGCTTATTCTAAGACTATAGGAACTCTTGGAAGATAAGGGCTTATTACACCTAGCCTATTGCAAGATCTTTGGTTCCTTTAGGGAAAAAATACTTATATTTTACTAATATATTTATATTTATATATTAATAATAAAAAATATAAAATATAGTATAAAAGATAATATAATTATTAATAGTCTTTATAAGTATAAGCTTATAATTGGTTATAATAATCCTTAGTATTAGAAAATTATAATTTTCTAATAACTTAAGTAATTAATATAAAGCCTAGGTATATTAAGTCTTAATTTTATTATTAAGAAATATTATTATAATTTAAAAGTCCTAATAAATTAAGATTATTCTATATATATTAAATAAAGATATATTAAAGTGATTTATTTTATATATATTATTGTAAAAGATAATATTAAGAGAGGTAGTAAAAAGCTTAAGGCTAAATTAGGGTATAATAAAGAAATATAAAAAATATCCCTTATTATTTATTATAAAGATTATAAAAAAAAAAGTCTTTAGTTTTTAGTTAATTAAAAAGTTATTTAATTAATATTTTTCCTATAAGTTTAATATAATAATAATAGTATAAAAGATTATTTATATTATCTTTAGTAATTTTTTAAATATTAAGATTATTATTAATATATAATTATATAAGAATTTAAATAAATTAAATATTAATATTTTACTATAATATAATATTAATCTTATATTTTTTAATATTTTTATTTTAATATTATAAGAAAATATTAGCCTTAAGTAAATTATAGTTATATATATTAGCTTAATTACTTTAAATATACTAAATATATTAATATTTATTAGGCTATAATTATAATATTATATAATATAAATAAATAATTATTTATAAATAAATATTTTATTACTTTAAATTATATATTAATTTAAATATATAGTTTTAATATAATTAGCTTTTATTATAGTAAAGTATTATTTAGATTAAATTAATAGTAAAAGATTTTTTATAGTAAATAATAAAGGTATAATCTTTAGATTTAGTAATTATATTAATAGCTTACTAGGCCTCTTTAAAAGAAAAAAAACTTAGCTTTAAAAAGGCCTCTATCATAATATATATATTATAGGCAATAAGGACAAATTATATATAGGGGTATTATATATGTATATATAGCTAGCCGACTATAGCTCAATTAAAACCTTAGTTATAAAAATATATATAGTTGATGTATAAAGTAGCTAGATATAATACATCTTAATTACCATATAATTTATATGGAAAAGCTAATGTTAGCTATCTTTGGATTACTAAGGTAATTAAGCTATAATTCGGCTGCTAGATATACAGAGCTGAGGGCTGGATATGCACAGCCTAAATATATTATATTAATTATAAATATAGAGAATTATTATTTAGAATAACCTTATAATTAGGCTATAAATTTTATAAGAGCTTATTTTTATTATAAAAAGTATAAAATTATAGAGAAATTAAATAAATTTAAGAAAATAATATAAATAAATTACTAAGTATATTTATATTATTAATTTTATAATATTAATTAATATTATTATTAATTAAAAATTATAATATATTATAATAATTTATAAATAATAAAAAATTAAATTATTTATAATAATATTATTTTTTATTATATAATCATTTACTTAGTATTAAGCTAAGAGTTTATTATTAAATAAGCTTAATTTGTTATTATAAATATATAATTAGCTATAATTACTTTTAGAGATTATAATTAAATATAAATAAAGATAGTCTTTAGAAATAAAAATTAGATATATAAAGAAAAAATTATAATTTAATAAATAAAACTAAAGAAAGTATATTAAGTATATTTAATAAAATTTAAGAATATTAATAATTCTTTTAAGCTAATTAAAGGGTAGAAAAGTTATATATTTATAAAAATTATTATATATTTATAATTAAAATATTATATGTCTCTATTAATTCCTATATAAATAATAATATTAATAAAAAAAGATTTTTAAGATCTTAATAAAATAATATATTATATTATTTTAAATTAAAAGAGATTTTATATAATAAATATATTACTATTAAATAATAATTTAATATTTTTAATATAATTTTTAATAATAAATCAAATTTTTATATAAAATCTTTATAAAAATATTTATATAAAATAATATTTTTTAAATATATTATTAAAGTAAAAAATAATAATATAAAAAACTAATATAATCTATATTAATTTAAATTCCTAATAAAGTTAATGAAAATATTTTTTTTATTTATTAAAAAGTCTTTTATATTCAAAAATTATATTTATAAATTAATTATTTAAATAAAATTATAATTATAGAATCAATATATAATTATAAGCTTTTTTTTATTATAATATAAGTAAAAGTCTTAGCTTTAATTTATTATTTTACTAACTATATAACTAAAATAAAAGACCTTATATAAAAGTAAATAATGATTATTATTAAATATTTTTATATACTAATAATTTAATTAAAAAATATAATTAAGCTAAGGCCTAATAATAATAAAGATAATTATTATTATATTACTAAAATAAGGAAAACTTATTAATTTTTTATAAAATTTATTAATTATATTTTTATAAAATATGAAATATTTAAAATTAAAATTATATTTTATTTTTTTTAAATATTTTATAAATTTTTTTCTTAATAAATATTAAGCTTTTATTAATATTATTTATTTTATTAATATATTTTAAAAAAAGTAATTTTATTTATAAATACTTATATTATAAAAAAAGAGCTAATATTATTTTATATAAAGACATTTATATTAATAATTAAAAAATAAAAAGTATAATTCTTAATATTTATTTTTCCTATAAATATATTCTTTATAATATTAATTTATATAATTATTTAATAATTATTAATATTTACTAAAAAAAGAATTAATTAATATAATAATATCTTTTATAAATAAAATCTTTTTTTTATAAAATAAATTTAGATTTTATTTTAGGTAATAAGACTATTACTATTATTAATAAGTATAGCTAAGGAAATATAGAAAAAACTAATATAAATAAGTTTAATAATAAAAATAGAAATAATAATAAAAATAATATTTTTAATATTTTTAAAAATAAAATTTAAAAATATTATTTATTTAATTAATATTTTTTATATTATAATAAATACCTACTAAATTATAATAAGATTTATAGAATTTATAATAATAATATAGAAATGAATATGCCTTTTAAAATAGAAAGGTCTTTAGTCGAGCATAAAAGAAGAAAATTAACCGCCAAAAAAAAATCCCTTACTATATAAATTGCTTAAATAAAAAATTCTTCCCTACTTAGATATAGCTATTAGCTCTATATTTATAATAATAATATACTTTACCTATTTTATTAGTTTCCTATCTTTATTAATATTATTAATAATTATTACTAATCTTTATACTATTAGCCTTTATTTTAAATTAATTTATTTACCTAAGCCTAGTAAATAATCTATTTAAATAATTCTTATAAGTAATATTTAGTATTAATTATTTTTTTAAAAACTATATTTTTAATTATATTAATTAGCTTTACCTTTAATAATAGCTTAATTCCCTTTAAAGTTTTATACTTTAATAATTATATATAAAGGTTATAGGGATTATATTTACTTAGTTTTCCTATAAGATAGATTTTATATATCCTATATAATTCTAGAATTATAGTATTTATAATATGTTCTTAGATTTTATAATTAATATTAGTAAAAGCTATTATATAAGGGAGACTATATTAACTAATTTTATACTTTTGTTATAGTTAATATATTATAAGGCTTATTATAATACTAAATATAATTAAAATAAGAATTCTAGTTAATATATTTATAAAGCAAAAATCTTAGATTAATTTACTAAATAAAATTAATTTTACTAAAGATTTAAAATCAATAATAAGATTAATAAAAACTTAATAATTTAGGTAATTTTATTTATTTATAATAATATTTAAGGCCTTATATATAATATTATTTATTAGCTTAATTTCTTAGTATATATTTATATTAATGATTATTAGTATACTAAGAATAAATAAAAAATATATTAGTATTGGAAAGGTATTGTAGTTATTAATATTTAAAATATTAATATACTTTTTTTTTATTAGTATATCCTTTTAATTATACTTAATAAAAAATATATATATTAGTATTCTTTTATTATGCTAATATTAAAGTATAGCCTTAGTATTTAAGTTTTATTAATTATAATTAAGAGGTATAATAATAATTAAATTATAATTCTAAGAAATAGAATTATTTTGTATATAATAGTAGTTATTTACAAGGTTAATATTTAATTGATCTTAAATGCTTTGCTATATATAATTTAATAGCCTTTTTAATTTAAGATTTTCTATAATATAAACTTACTTTTAGAAGATAATAATAGTTTAAAATCTTAGCTAAATCTTATATAATTTTCTATACTTTAATATTTTCTTTATATATTTTTATATATTAGTTTTTATTTTAAGAATTATAGTAAATAAAAGAATAATAGTTTTTTTAATTAGTTAGAATTAGTAGAAATTATCTAAGAAAAGAATAATAGGAGTATTATTAAATAGTTTTTATTGCTATAGAGCTTATATAACTATTTATTAATAGAAAATAAAGTTATATTATCTAATATATTAATTTTATTAATAATTAATATTTATTTATTAGTTTATTATATTTAGAGCTAGTTATTAATTTTATAATTAGATATAAAGTTTAAGCTCTAATTATAGAACTTATATATTAAATATATAGTAATATTATTAATATAAGAGATTATAGTCTTAGAAGTTATAGTAATAAGTAAGTATTAATATATATATTTTTATAAAAATACTTTAGCTAATATTTTAATTACCTAAGATTTATTAGTTCTATTCTTATTATCTAAATATTAATAGAGCTAGATTTGCTATTAGTCTTATATCTATATATTATTATTTTTATTTTTAATTTTATTAAAATATTAATATATTAAAAATAATATTAGATATTAGTATTTATTAAAAATAAAAATATTAATTATAATATATATTATAAATAAGAATAATATAAAACTAATATAGAGAATATTAGTAGATAAGTTTATAAAATATTATTTGTTTATTATATATATATTTATTTTAATAATTACTAAAATATTATTATTAAATTTATTAAGTATACTATTAATAATATTAATTATAAAATTAAATATTAAGTTTATTATTATAATACTTTAAATATTTTAGATTTTATTTTCTATTTCCTTAAAAAGCTTTTTTTATTATCCCTTAATATTTCTAAGCTATAATATAATTAGGAATTTAGCTATTATAAATATACTAGATATATAAGATCTTAATAAAGATTACTTATTATAAGAAATTAAATTATTAATTAATATAGGTATCTACTATTAAAATTAATTTAATTATATTAAAAAGTCTAAGAAGAGTATTAATCTTATAATAATTTACTCCTAATTAGCTACTATATAGAATATAATAATAAAATAATCTATATTTTTTAGATAATTTTTTCTAAATTTATTATTATTATTATCCTAAGTACTATTATTATCTTATATATTTATAAGATTATTATCTAAGTACTTATTATAAATAATAGCCTATTACTTAGTATTATAATAAGTATTCTATATAGACTTTTTTAAAAGTTAGATATTATTAGTAATTATTAAAAGCTTATATAAAAGTTGATTTTTATATTAATATTATATATTATTAATATTAGTAAATAAATTATATATAAAATAATACTAAGATATAAATAAACCTAGATATTATACTATAGCTTTAAAATATATAGGTTAGTATATATATATAATTATATTATTAGTATAAGAATTATATATTTTTAATAATAAATTATATTATTATTTATATAAAAGTCTATATTAATAAATCTATTAAAATAGATTATTAGAATTTTATTAATTTAATATATAGTCTAAATTTAATCTTTTTCTAACTCTTAGTTTGATTTAAATGAGATTTTAGTATAATTATATAGGCTAGTAGATTGTCTTTATATCTAAACTAATATAAGATAATTATATAAGTAAATATTAAGTAAAATTAGATTATAATAAAGGTATATTTTTAAAATAAATTTTTTTTTTTATTTATTAAAAGTAATATTCTTAGCAATTAGTTTAGTATTACCTATTATACTATTGCTTTTATATAAATATAATTAATAATTATAAATATACTAAAATATTTAAAATATATTAAAAAATACCTATTAATTTATTAATAAATATGTAATTAAATATCTTAAAAAATAGGAAATAATTTTAATATATAATAGTAGCTTATTAATATAAATATGGTTTAAAAACTTAACTATAAACTATTATATTAAATTCTTTAAAATAATTATTTATTTACTCTTATTACTATTAGTACTAACTATATTTACATTCTTACCTATCTAGAGAATTATCTTTAGCAAAATATCTTCTACTATAGTAATTCTTTTCTAAGTAGGATCCTTAATTTTAATAGTATAGTTAATTAAATAGTATATTAAAGCTAATATTTTATTTTATATATTAACAAATAAAATATTATAATTATAGTAAAATATAATAATAATAAGCTTATTTTATTTATTAATTATATAATCTAATCTTTATAATTATAATATTTTATTAATATTAAATAAATTAAATTTTATTAATAGCTAAAGTATATTAAATTAGTATTTATATTTCCTTTTATTTAACTTCTTAATAAAGTACTTAATATAAATAAGACTATAATAATAGATCTATATTATTTATATATAAAAATTGGCCTTTGTCTTAAAAGTCTTAGAAAGCTTAGTAAGATTTGCTATTAGTAAGCTAATATTTGTATATATGGTTTTTTTAGTATAGATATAGTAGTATATATTTCTATTTAAATCCTATAAAGTACTATAAAATAAGTATATAGCTAAAAATAAATAAAAAAATAAAAAAAAAGTATTATATACCTTAGTAATAATAATATTAATATAATTAATATTATTATTATAATATTATTTAATATTTTTATTAATAATAATATTATTATTTATATTAATATTAATATTTATAATAATAAAGCAAAGATTTATATTTCCTTTTAGTTATAATAGTCTATATAAATATAGAAAATTATAATTATTTATTTTTACTATAATAAAATAATAACTAATATAGCCAAATATTGACTTTTTGTTTATTTTAATAAAATACTTAAAAAATAGGCTTATTTTATAGTAAAAAAATATGGCTAAGTTTATTAGATCTAAAATAGCTAGCTTAATTTAATATATTAAATTACTAAGGCCTTATAAGAATAGCTTTATAGCCTCAAGATCCTTTAATTAGTATATAATAAGCTAAAGCTTTATAAGATTTATAATATTATTAGGGTTTAAAGTAAATCATATAAAGAGGATTCCTAGCTAAATAATTAAACTTTTAATCTTTTTTTATATTAATAGACTTACTTTAAGAGACTTAGGTTAATAATGGCTATATACTATTAAGAACTATAATAGCTTATATATATTAAGATTATTTATTTTACTAGTATTCTCTAGTTGATTTTTAGTATATTTAAGCCTTTTTAGTATAAATAATTAAATAATATTTTTAAGTTTAATAAAATTATCTTAGTAAATACTAAATATATTAATATAGTAATTTAATCTTCTTATTTTATTATTAAATATAAAAAAAATAAAAATAAAGTAATTAGTAAATTAGTTATTATATTTTTATAATATTAACTTTGCTTATATCTTTAAAATTAGATTTTATATACTAAATATATCTTTTATAGCTATAAGTATAAGTATATTATAGCTTATTTAAAGTATAAGCTTAGCTATTAGAGTAATAAGCTTATTTTTATAATATAGCTTACCTATATTATAAAAAAATAATATTAGAAATATCTTAGTATAATATTATATATTTTTTTTATTTATAAATTTATTTTTATAAGAAATATATATATATAGTTAATATATTTTAGATCTTTATTTAATATTATTAATAATAAATTATACTTTATTAGCCTTATTAGTATTAAAAGTATTATTAATATTAAATAGTTTAGAAAAAGTAATATTATAAAAAACAACTTTATATAAATATATTATATTATACTATAATATATTTAGGCTATTTAGCTTCTATATTTAGCAAAATTTCTTAATAATTTACTTTACTTTCTTAATATTATATAAATAATTTAATATATTTTTTATATTTAATTAAATATTTACTTAAATATTAAAATTAATATTTAATATAATCCCTATAAATTTCTTAGCCTTATAAAGCCTAATAATAATATTATCTAGATTATAAGATTCCTTTTCTTATATATTATACTTTATAGAAAATATAATATATATAATTTTTATTTTTTATAGTATAAGTAATTTATTATATTATATTTAATTATAAATCTAAATTAATATATTAAAAAGGAGATTATTTTAATTTTTTAATTTTATATAATTAATTTAAATATTTTAGTAATAAAAATTATATTTTTTTAATTAAATTAAAGTCTTTTTAATAATAATATATTATATAATAAATAATTTAAATAGATTATATAGTATAGGTTTCTTAAGGCCTTATTATATTATATAAATATAATTTAATACTTTTAATAAATAATATAATAATATAATTAAAATAAGATTTTATATATTATTTGGGAAAATAGTAATATAGTCCTTAATATATTGGATATATAAGGTATTATAAGTACTAAAATAAGAAACATTTATCTTTATAAAGAACCTATAAAATAAATATAAAATAATAAGCTTTTTTTTTATAATATTAAAATCCTTTAATTTTTTAAGATATATATATTTATAGCTAAGATTATTATATAAATATATATAATAAAATAGGTAATATAATAAAATATATTATAAATAATCTATATAAATTATTATATTTAAACCTAATAGAAAATATTAGCTATAAAAAAATAATATTTAAATCTTAATCTTAGCTATATATCCCATTTACTTATTAATAATTATTATATATAATTAATTTCTTTTAAATTTTCTATAATAAAATAAATAGATTATGATTAATATAGTATCTATATAATAAAAATCTCAATAAAATACTATAACTATAAATACCTTCTATTTATAAGAAATTAATTTATATTATTTATAATTAAAAAATACCTTTTTTTTTTTTCTAAAAAGTTATTATTAAATTTCTAATAAAGTATTTAAAAATTAAAAGTTTATTTTTATAAATTAAAATCTCTATATATATATTTAAATAATTATTATTCTTAATAATTATTAATAAGCTTATTAATATTATTATTTTTAGAATAATTAAGACTATTCCTTATTAATAAAAATATTATTTATTTTTACTTTATTAAAATATATATATTAAACTTTATAATTAGTAATTTTTTTTTATATATTATAAAGGAATATAAGAATTATTATAAGTAAGGGCTAGATTTATTAGCATTATTAAAGTTATATTTTAAGTTAAGTCTAATAATATTATTATATTTATATTTAAGAATAGAAAAAAAGTATTTTATAATATATTTAGACTTAATAAAATTAATTTACTTATAAAGGTAATAATTAGAATTAATTATTATAATATAGTATATATTAATTAAGGATTCTTAATTACTTTTAAATCCTTATATATTATTTTTATTAAGAATCTTAATAATAAGCCATACCTAATAATATAATTATAGCTTAGAATTAATATAGTACCTAATAAATAATCACTTAAAGATAAAGACTCTAGAAATAAACTAAAATTAGCTATATTATATAATATTCTAGTAATAAATAACTTTTTATAAGAACTTATACTTAAAAATAAAAAATTTAATAATAAATAAATAAAATTTAGATAATTATTTTCTTAGATAGGTATTTATTATTCTAAAGCCTAGTATTTTAAACTTTTTGAAGATAATAGTAATATAGATATAGGCTATAATATTAGTTAATAATTAATTAAATGCCCTTTTAATATAATAAGTACTTACTAAGGAATTAGATTACTTATTTTAATTTATATTATTTATAATAATTATATTTAAAATTAATTATTTATTAATATTTTTTTTTATTTTTAATTTAATAATACTATAGTATTTTAATATTACTTATTAATTACTATATTAAGATCTATTTACTAATATAATATCTAATTCAACTAAAATATAATACTATAAATAATATAAACTATAATAACTAATATAATAATAGCCTAGGCAAAATAAGCTTCTTCTAGATACCCCTTATACTTTGACCAAGAAATCTAGTTTATTATTTTTAAAATAATTTAAATATAAACCTTATAATAAAATAATAATATATTAAAATTAATATTTAAAATAGCCTAAATAAGCCTAAAGAACTAATATATAAATATAAAAGTATAAAATAAATAAAATATACTTTAAATATATAGAGATTATTTATTTATTTATATTAATTACTAATATTATAAATAACAACTTTATTTAGTTTAATATAATTAAATTATACTTAATAAATTATATTATAATACTATTAATATCTTATTATAATATATATAATTAATAATAAGTCTATAAAGAATAATAAGAAACCCTGCCTAAGATTTATATATAAGTAAATTACTTTCTACCTTAATATATATAAATAAAATAAGTAAAAATATATATTATTATCTAATTAAATTATTTAAATAACTAATAAAATATAATATTAATACCTTAGATATAATTTTACAATATTAAAAATATATAAAAAAACCTTAGTAATAATATAGTAATATTCTTCTTTATAGAATCATATATACCTTAGAAATTTATATCTATATCCAAGTAATATATTAATAGTCTAAATATTAAGACCATTAGTATTATTATAATCCTAATACTAAAATAGCTAATTAAATTAATATATTTATATATTTAATCTAAAGAATATTAATTTAATATTATAATTAAGCTTTTTTTTAATCTAAATATAATAATATATAATTTTTTTATTTAAGAAAGTAAATAACTTAATATATAGTTTTAGATATATAATTATATATATTTATATATATTATTATAGAATATTAAGTTATTTAATAAAAATAGGTAATTTAAGTAATTTAAGTAGGCAAGATTAATAGCTATAATTAGAGAAAGGGATATTTAGCTATAAATAAAGCCCTATAAAAAGAATATATAATTACTAAAAAAGACTTATCTAGGATAATATTATAATATTTTGGTTCTACTAGGCTCTTTTTATTAGTACTACCCTTTAATATTATCTCTAGATTAATTGTAAAAATAGGGATATAAATACTTAGATAAAATATTAAATTAAAGTTTAATCTTATATAATTAAGATATAGTATACTTATTTAAAAGTCATTATTTATTATACTTAGTATTATATATATATTAATAGAACATAATTATTACCCTTTCTAAGTATTTATAATCTAATTAATTTATAAAAAACTATAGATTATTTTCTACTAAAAAATAATTAAAAAAGCTAATACTTATTTTATAAGAAGTATTATATTTTTTTATATAAAAAAGATTATTAAATTATTTAATTATAATAAAATATAAATAGCTTTAATATAAAAAAGAAATTATATTTTTATTATAATTCTAGAAATATAAATATTCCTAGAGAAAAGTTTAAATATAAAGCTACTTCCTAGTGCTATAAGGCCTATAATAAAGATTTTTATACTATTATTATTATTATATAAAAATATATTTATATAATTTTTATTATTATTTAAAATAACTTTTATATTTTAAAATAAAGGTATAATAAAAATAATTATATTATAAATACTTAAGTACTAAATCTTAAAAAAAAAATTATTAATAGATCTAGAGAAATTACTATTAAAAAAATAGTAGATTTTTAAATCTCTTATTCTCCCACCTAGGTAAATACTATAGTAATTAATATAATTAAGCTTAATCTTAAATAAAGATAATAAAGAAAAGGAATTTAATAATAAAAATAAACTATAGTAAATACCTATATTATAAGCAAATATTATAAATATTTTAAATTAAAGCTTAAAAATAAAATATATACTAAATTAAAATAAATATTAAAAATATTAATATAATATATAAAGGTAGCTTAATATATAGTACTTAATAAGAATAATGATTATAAGATTATTAATATATTTAAATCTATATATTTATATAGTAATTTAAGTATAATTATATTTAGTCTTATTTTTATATTATTTATTTTTAAAAATATACTTATAAAGCTATTTATATAGTATTTTTAACTCTTATAAAATCTTTATTATTAAATATAATATATACCTTTAATAATTTAATCTATATTTTTGATAATATTTGGCTAAAATCTAGTTATATTTCTTTAGCTAATTAATTTAAAAATAGCCTATATATATATAATAATGACTATTTTAATAGCTATTAAATAATAAATTAGATAAATATAAGTATAATAAAATATAATTTTCTTAGTTTAAATTAATAAATATAAAATCTAATATTTAGGTATAAAAGGCTATTATATATTAATAGTAAAAGCCTTTATAAGTATATTATATTAATAATCTTTAAATTATTTTATTAAACTAATTTTATAATTAAGAGATTATTTACTTAATATTATATATATTTTAATATAGTATTTTTAGACTAATTATCTTTTATATTATTAGACTATTATCTTAATTATTAAAATTATTATATTATTTATTAAGCTATTATTATAAAAATAAATTAGAATAATAATATAAACCTTTTATTGTATTATATATTGTTATTTTTTAAATTAAGTTTTAGTATAAGGCTAAGTACTTATTGTGATAATTATTATAGGAAATAGTAATAGTTAGATGAGAATTATATTAAGATTATTAATATTTCTATATAAAATCTAGGATATATATAATTTATTTTATTTTATGGTAATTATTAACTTTTTAGATTTACTATAATAGTACTAAGTATATTTTTAGTAGTCTTTTTATTCTAAAAAGCTAAAATAAAATAAATAGCCTAGCTATGAATTATTATTTTTATTTTTTTCTTATAATTTAAATATAAATTATATAATATAATTAATAAATAATTACTATTTATAATCTTAATAGTTTTAATTAGAGATTTTACTTTTAGCTTATTTATTTAAGTAAATAATTTCTTTTTATTAATTTAATTTAATATTATATATTTCCTTTTATATAGCTTTTAGTATTAGATAATCTAGTAATTTAGGTACTAGAATTACTTATAATATTTCTTTTTTTTAATTTCCTCTAAAAAGTTTAAATAATATTACTTAAGTTTTTAAATTAAATACTTAATTATTAATATAAATATTTTTTATTATATTTTAAAAAAAATTTATAATAAATAATTATAATAATTTGTTAATAATATTTTAATTTTAATATTAATATATTTTAATTTATATTTTTTAAGATTTTAAATTTTTTTATTAAAAATAATTTAATATAAAAATAATTATACTAAGAAATTAAAAAATCTATTTATTTTATAAATAATTATATTAAGCTATTTTTATAAAAATAAAAAATTAAGAAATTAATTTTAATTATTATTTATAAAAATAAAAAAAATAAAAATAATTAATTTAAAGTTATTAATTATAATAATAATATTTTTAATATAAATTTAAATATTAAAATTAATTTTTTTAATTTCTTATTTTTATAAAAATAATTTAATATAATTACTTATAAAATAAATTAATTTTTTAATCTTTTAATATAATTACTTTTATATTAAACTATTAATATAATACTTATATAAAATAAAAATTTTAATAAGCTTTATAAGAAATAAAAATAATTTATTTTTTATAATTAAATTTAATATATATTACTTAATTTATTTAGAGTTATACTATTTATATAATCTTATTTTATTAAAAATATAGTCTAAGCTATATTAGGCTCTAAACTATAAAGGTATTTTTTATAATATAATTAATTAGCTTTTTAATAAAATATAATTAATATATTATTTTAATTAATAATATTTTATAAAATATAATAATAATATAATATAAAGAGTATAAAATATAAATAAATAAATAAATAAATATATTAAATATATTAACTAGACTATTCTTAAAAGAAAATAATTAAAATCCTAAAAAATATAAATTAATAGAGTTTAATATTAATATTAATTATAAATTAAAATATATTAAAATTAAAATTAAAATATTATTAAAAGATTATTATAATTATTAATTATAAGCTTTTATAAAGTATAATAAAAAATATTAATATTAATAATTAAATATTTAATTTAAAGCTTAATTTAAAAGCTTTAATAATATTATCTAGACTTTTTAGAGAAAATAAAGAAAAGAGATATTATAAGTAATTTTAGTACTTAAACTATTAAATTATTTAATAATGAAAGATAAAGCAAATTATTATAATATTTAGCTAGATAAGCTAAGTAAAGGGGGATATACAATTATTTTATTAAATTAAATTAAGAAAAAGGTTATTTGCCTAAATAAATAAGCTAAAAAATAAAATCTCTAATTAAAACTATTAGGGAAATTAAAAAAATATATATTTAGAAGAATTAATTTTTTTTTAAAAAAAGAATCTAAAATTCCTTTTTTCTTTTAATTTTTTAATTTTTTTTTCTAATAATCATTTTCCTTTAATAGTATATTTAGAAATACTAGTTAATTTTTTTAATTAATTTATAAGACCTAAAATAAAATAATATATATATATAATATTCAGAATTAAAAGGAATTTACTATTAATATTATTTTCTTTTATTTTATTTATTTTATAATTTTCTATTAAAATTAAATTCAAATATTTAAATAATTTAATTTTAGAAAATAAAATAATATTGTTTAAGATATTTTAAATAATTAGGTTTAAAATATAACTAATATAGTAAATATTATTTATAAATTTAATATTAAAGTTATTTTTATAAACAGTTTTATATAAGCTTATAAATTGATTATTACTTGCTATATTATTTTCAATTATATTAAAATAAGATTGGCTTTTTTAAATATAAAAGTTTAATTAGAAGAATTAAGAATTAAAGAATAAGATTATTAGAAATTAAAATAGGAAAAGTAATAAATTAAAGGATAAGAATATTGAAAATTGAAGTAGGAAAAATAGAATATTTTAAAATAAAAATAATTATTTAAATATATTTCTAAATTTTATAGTTAAGTAAATAAGTAAAGAATTTAGAAATTCTTTATATATATATATATTCTAATATAATTTTTAGTTAATTTATTAAAATCTTAAAACTATTATTAATTTATAATTAAAATTAAAAAAAGATATTTACTCAATAATTTATATTCTAAATTTAAGATTTTTAGAAATATAAGTTAATATAATTCCTAAATAGGTATTTTAATTATGTATAATTTAAATATTAAAACTTAAGGAAAAAGATTCTAAGGAATTTATATTAGCTTTTAAATTAGAATTTAGCGTAATTAAATTATTTTTATGATTTTTATTTAAAATATTTTTAATTTTCTATTTATTAATAATAAGAGAATTTCTAAAATTAAATTATTAGTTTTAATTTAAATTATATATTAAATAATTTACTTTTTATAATAAAATAATAAAGATTAAAATGATTTAGAATTTAAAAGCCTAAAAAATAAATGATTTTCTATAAGAAAATATAAAATCCTATTTAAAGCTTTTTTTTCTTAAAAATTACTTTTACTTTCTTTATTTTAGCCTTTCTATTTTAAATATTTAAATTATAAAGCCTTTTTTATTAATAAGACTTTTAATTTTTATTAAAGGTAAATAATAAAATATATTAATATTTAAAAAGAACTTGTTTTTTTTTAATTTCTTTTAATTTTTTATTAAAGATAATATCTAAGTAT
Source organism: Calonectria pauciramosa (assembly GCA_017140785.1). Taxonomy (NCBI): domain Eukaryota; kingdom Fungi; phylum Ascomycota; class Sordariomycetes; order Hypocreales; family Nectriaceae; genus Calonectria; species Calonectria pauciramosa. The sequence continues at coordinate 36,517 of JAACIZ010000036.1, forward strand.
TTAGCTTTATAATACCTAGCTAAATTAAAACTTTAAAATCTTTTAATATTAATTATAATAAAGTAATTATAATTATTAAAAATTAATATATTCAAATAAAATGTAGAAATAAAATATAAAAATAAAATATAAAAATAAAATATAAAAATAAAATATAAAAATAAATATATATTTATTTAGTATAAAAGACTTTTATTTACCTATTTTTATTAAACTTTATAAATAATAAAGACCTAATAAATAGGCTTTGTTTAATAATATAGATCTTAGATTTCTTAGCTTTTTCTAATTTAAAATTAACCTTATAATAAGGTAAATTAGAAAAATTGATTATAATAGAAGGGGTTTAAGAACTAAAAATTAAATTATGTTCTTGAGTTAAGGAATAAGGATTTTCAGAAAGACTAATATTAGTTTTAGAAAGGCTTTCTTTTTTGTAATTATTTTAGATTTATTATAGCTAGAAGAAGTTATTTTTAATATAAGAAATAGTAAAGTTAAATTTAAATATAAATATAAAACTTAGATTATTTAAAGATTTTTAAAAAAGAGTTAAAAAGGAATATTCTAAGATTTTTATATTAATATTATTAATATTAATATTCAATATTAATAATTAATTTATAATTAATTTATAATACTAATAATTACTTTAATAATTTTAATTAAAGATTTTACTTTTAGCTTATTTATTTAAATAAATAACTTTCTTTTATTAATTTAATTTAATAAAGCAATTATATATCCCCCTTTACCTAGTTCTTATTACTAAAAGATCTAATAACTTAAGTACTAAAATTACTTATAATATTTCTTTTTCTTAATTTCCTTTAAAAAGTTTAGATAATATTACTTAAACTTTTAAATTAAACTTTATATTAGATATTTAATTATTAACTTAAATACCTTTTATTATACTTTAAAAAAAGCTTATAATTAATAATTATAATAGTCTTTTAATAATATTTTAATTTTAATATTAATATATTTTAACTTTATAATTAATATTAATATTAAATTATATTACTTTATATTTTTTAAGATTTTAATTATTTTTTTAAAGGTAGTTTAATTAATATCTTTAATATATTTATTTACCTATAGTTTATATTCTTTATATTATATTATGATTATATTTTATAAAATATTATTAGCTAAGATAATATATTAGCTATATTAGCTAGCTATTTTTAGATTTATTTAATTTTATAAATTAAATAAATTAAATAATATATATTAAAATTAGTTATAGAAAAGATATTATTTTTATTTATTATAAAGCTTATTAAGGTTCTTATTTTATATAAGCTTTATATTAATAATTTAATATAAAAATAATTATATTAAAGGATTAAAAAATTTATTTATTTTATAAGTAATTATATTAAGCTATTCCTATAAAAATAGAAAATTAAAAAATTAATCTTAATAATATAAAGTTTTTATTAATTAAATTAAAAGCTTAAAAAAATATTTTATAAAATATATAAAAAAATAATAAAGATTTTAAATATAATTATTATTAAAAAATTATATTTAATTTTAAAAAATAAAATATTTTTTTTATTAATAAAAAATAATTATTTTTTATTAAAATTTAAAATTTTAATTATTTTTTTTATTAATAATATAAATATATTATTTAAATATAAAAATATTAATTATAATATTAATTTAATATTAAAAAT
>JAACIZ010000037.1:0-34770 GCA_017140785.1 Calonectria pauciramosa
AAAAAAAAAAAATATATATATATGCTTCTATAGCTCAACGGTAGAGCATGATACTGTTAATATTATGATAGATGTTCGATTCATCTTAGAGGCTTTTAATTTGTATATAAAGCTGTAAAATAAATATATATATTTATGACAAATTTAGTAAGAAGTAATTTTCAAGATCATCCGTTCCATTTAGTATCTCCTTCTCCATGACCATTCTATACTAGTATATCTTTATTCGCTGTAACAGCTAATGGGGCATTATCAATGCATTCATTCAGTAACAGTTATATCGTATTCTTTGTATCATTATTAACATTATGTGGTTCATTCGCTTTATGATTTAGAGATATTATATCAGAAGGTACTTATTTAGGTAATCACACTTTAGCTGTACAAAAAGGATTAAACTTAGGTGTAATATTATTTATAGTTTCAGAAGCTTTATTCTTTGTGGCTATATTCTGAGCATTCTTCCATAGTGCCTTAACACCTACTGTAGAATTAGGTGCTCAATGACCACCTATGGGTATAGAACCTGTAAATCCATTTGAATTACCTTTACTTAATACAGTAATTTTATTGTCTAGTGGGGCTACTATAACTTATGCTCACCATGCTTTAATAAAAGGAGAAAGATCAGGAGCTATATACGGATCTATATTTACAGTTTTATTAGCTTTAATATTCACTTTCTTCCAAGGAGTTGAATATAGCGTTTCTTCATTTACAATTAGTGACGGTGTATTTGGAACATGTTTCTTCTTTGGTACAGGTTTCCATGGATTACACGTTATTGTAGGTACAATATTCTTATCAGTGGCTTTATGAAGAATAATTTCATACCATTTAACAGATCATCACCATCTTGGTTATGAAGCTGGAATATTATACTGACATTTTGTGGATGTAGTATGACTATTCTTATATGTATCAATGTATTATTGAGGTTCTTAATGAAAGATTTAGTTTAGTGCTATATTTATTATTATTAACTATAAATTCATTTACTTCAGGATAAGCTAGCGCTAAAGCGCTAGCACTATACTTTTGATTATATATATTTAGTTAAAACTATTCATAATGACTTACATGGTAAGTCATGAACTGCTGTGTGTACCCCTATCTGATAGGTTTGTAAAGCATACATAGCTTAGGCAGACATAGATAGATAGAAAATTATACACAGCCAAAGCGGTTATAGGTTAATTGGTAGACTTGTCGATTTCCACTCGATTTGCGTCAGTTCGATCCTGACTAACCGTATTATTTTATAGCTTATTTAGCCAGCTGGTTAAGCACATTTAGTTAAATTGTACTTTGCATACGATTAATAACAAAAAAGTAAATTAATAACTATTCTTCCATACATATCCCTTTAGGGTGAGAAGGAAGACTAGAATTAAATTAACTATATTATATATTTAGTTTAGTATACCAAATGATCCTATAGTTATAAATAAATTATTATATTCTAATCCCTTATGACCGACTTACTAGCAAAGCATAAAATAAATATGCAGCATTTGCGCAATTATCTAATGCTGACTTAGTACACCATGATCACTTAGCTTACGCAGAAGGATATTATGGTATGAAAAATGTGGTAGGTAGGGAGGGTAATTATAGTTCATATACTTAGCTTTATTACAATATGATAGCTTGCTAACAATATGTATTAATTTTTATTCTATGCTTTGCTGCTATATTAAATAGAGAAGCAGTGAATATGATAAATATACTTATAATTCTTTAGCAAGCTGATGTGTAAATATGCTGACCCCTTAATCCCTGCGCAAGCTAGGATAGGGTACGTATAATTTAAAGGATATAATTCCTATTATCTTAATAAAACATTATGATGAATCAACAAACACCTTTTGGAAAAATTATAATTTTAATAAAAATGGAACAACTAATTACAATTTATGAAATATTCTCTAATGGATATTTAACAAGTTCTTTAGATTTAATAAGCGTAATGGCTTTATTGTGTGGTATAGCAATAATAATTAATAAAAACCCTATAATTTCTATTATATTCTTAATAGGACTATTTGCAAGTATATCTGTATATTTAATATTATTAGGTTTAACTTTCATAGGTCTATCTTATTTAATAGTTTATATAGGGGCAGTATCTATATTGTTTTTATTCATCTTAATGTTAATAAACATTAGAACAAGTGAACTACAAAGTAATAATAAAAATAGTATCCCTTTAGGGTTATTTATAACATTATTATCAAATTTCACATTATTCCAATTATTACCTTATTTTATGGCAATATTGAATAACTATAGTAGTAAATTAAATACTATAATATACTACTTACCTTGAAATAAATATATTGATATAGTAAATTATATCAATAAAAACGCAAATATAAATAATGCAAATGTTATGTTTGTATCAAGTAATAGTTGAGATGGTAATATGGCAGAAACTAGTCATATAAACGCTTTAGGAAATATATTATATACAAGTTATAATATGTGAATATTTATGGCAAGTTTTATCTTATTATTAGCCATGGTAGGAGCTATTATAATCACAATTAAAACAGAAAAACCGCAAGCAGCCTAAAATATGATGACAAAAACAATATTAATATCAATACTAGGGTCATCTGATGACCATTTACAAACACTTGTACAATTAATGCATGTAGGAAAAGATGGATGTAAATCTATGGTCGAACCGTTATTTCAAACTTTAAGTCATAATATAGATATAGTTAACTCACAGCCTACGATAGGAAAACTAGCATATGGTTCTTCTTATAATATAAACATCAAGGACTCATTTAATGATCTAAATGCTAATGGAATGGTTATACGTGCAAACATTAGTGGGCCCTATTCATATTATAATGATCTACAGAAATTTACTTTTAATGTAAATATCCATAACTCATTTAATAGTGAAATATATGTTGTTAATAGCCATTCTGATATAAGCATCAAGAAGTTCTTTGAATTTAAAATAGATGCTAATGCTTCTGGTCATGGTTTTAATGTAAAAGCCCGGGACTCATTTAATCATTACGTGCTTTATGATGAAAATTCTACTAGTAAAATATATTTCCACGGCTCATTAGAGTATGAACGCCGAGGTAGATGTGATTGACTTCCGCATGCGGAAGTAAGGTTTGCACTTAATATTAATAAATATTGAATAACGGACACAAGAGCAAAGGAAAACAAAGACTTTTTTGTATAAACAATTATAATTAAAAATACAAGTTTAAAATATACGCATGCTTCGCAACCAGGAAGGTTTAATATTATCAATAATAGGGTCAAATGACTATATAAGTACTACTGTACAATTAATACAAGTAACAACAGATGGATCACAACATGTAATCCAAACGTTATTTTATAGTTCTTCTAACAACATAAACATAAATAACTCAGAACCTATAATCTCCACAACACTATCTAATAATTGTTCAGAGTTTAACATAAACATCAATAACTCGTTTAATAATCTAAATCAAGATTATTCTTCTTTTTATACAAACATCAAGGACTCATTTAATAACGGTTCTGGGTTTAACGTGAACATCTGCAACTCATTTAATAGTGTATCAGGTACTAGTCCTGATGTAAACTTCAAGAACTCATTTAATAATGTATCAAAAATTAAGCCTCTTTTCGCCACGGAGGTCCCATTTAAGAGTGTATCTGACTTTAAACCTCTTTTCTCATCAAAGTTAGAGTCGTTTAATGATAATTATGGGTTTAACGTGAACATCCGCAACTCATTTAATAGTGTATCTAATATCTCTAGGGTAAAGGAAAGCAAAGATTATTTTATATAATGATAATTGCCACCCATACAACTACACCTTAAAAAAAGAAAAATTAGTTCAATGGTAGAGCGATCGTTTTACACACGATAAGTTGAAGGTTCAAATCCTTCATTTTTCATAAACAACTTTTTGCGTAGGCATATACCTGTATCCCAAAGGGGTATACGCAAGCTAGGGTTTGCGCCATTTTTACAATATGAATAATCAAATTAATGCAGGAAAATATATCGCTTGTGTAGACAAAGGAAATAATTCATAATTTTATGTATAGGGTACACGCAGTATTTCATAAGGCAAGTAAGCCAGCCAGTACACAATAAGATTCCTTAACTTAAACGGTAGAGTGCATTTTTGATAAGAATGATATCAGCGTTCGATTCGCTGAGGAATTACAGAGAATTGGCCGAGCGGTTTAAGGCGGTAAGCTTGAGTCTTATTAGGTTATATTCTAACCACATCCGTTCAAATCGGATATTCTCTGAATAAGAGTGTAGTTTAATTGGCAAAATAGGAAGCTTCAACCTTCAAATTCTTGGTTCAAGTCCAAGTACTCTTGTCACAACGGATTAGGGCCGGCTTGGGTAGGCACTTCGTTTGGGACGAAGACTAGTTATGTTCGAATCATGATAATCCGAGACTCTCTTATTTAGATTTATTAGAGATAAATTAAAAAAAATGATGTAACATTACTATCATAAATAAATATGCGTTATAAGCATAACAACAAATTAATAGAATAATATATTATATTATAATATATTAAATATTTGATATATAAATTATAATTATATAGATTAAAAGATGTTATTTATAATAATATCTATATAATTTATACAAGTATACAAAGAAATTATTATGGAATTTAAGCTATATATTAAAGAGAATTATTTATATACATTTATATGATATATATAAACTCTAAGAGAAATTAGATAATAAACGAAGTGAATTGAAATATCTTAGTAACTTTAGGAAAAGAAATCAAAAGAGATTCCATGATTAGCGTGAGCTAAAATGGACAAGCCTAAAAAGTAAAATGGTTAATAAACTGTTTAAATTAAATGGGGAACCTTCCTCAAAGGCTAAATATAATATATAAGCGATAGTGGAAAGTACCGTGAGGGAACTAAAAGAAAAATAGTGATTTTATAAGCAGTTCGGAAAATAAAAAAGTTAGAACGTACCTTTTGCATAATGGGTCACCAAGTTAACATTAGATGCGAGAATAAACGTAGTTAAACCGAGCGTTAAAATAACGTAAAGTGTCTAAAGTTAGACCCGAAGCCTGGTGATTTTACCATAATCAGGATTATAAAAGTCCGAACGGAATATTGTAGCATAAATATCCGAAGAATTATGGTAGGTGTAGTGAAAGACAATACTGACCAGGATAGCTGGTTTTCTGCGAAACCTATAATAGTAGGCAATTTAAGTATAATATCTTAGCAGGTACAGAATTTAATCTCAGACAAGACATTAAATGTTTTATTTTGTACAAATTGGGGGATCATGAAGATTTTATCAGTGAGTATGCAGACTCGGAATGGCAAAGATATATCTTAAATCATCAGACATAGAATGATAAGGTTGTATGTCAAAAGGGAAACAGCCCAGAACAAGAGTTAAGGTTCCTAAATTATTCGTTGAGTGAAATTAAGAAGGTTTTTATTAAAGTCGACAAGGAGATAGGCTTAGAAGCAGCCATAATTTTATGACCTCGTAACAGAGCGCTTGTTAAGTTTTAAAAGCATCGAAAATTTACCGGATCTAAACAATATACCGAAACCTTGTCCATATTAATTTATAATAAAAATTATATTATAATTAAGTGGGGTAGCAGAACGTTGAGCTGAATTATGATTTTTATTTTTTAAATAAAATTATGTGCATACTATGTATGCTTCAATTTAACTCAAGTGATAATGGTGACATGAGTAACTAAAAGAAAATTTTCCGCCTAAAGCTTATGGATATAATTAAGTAACGGCCTCTAAGTTTATATTATCTAAAGATTTAAACGATGAGACAATCTTTATTACTAAGGACGACATTTTATGCTTATTAATAAGCAGTAGTGAAAAATGTACTGGAAAAATAGTAATATATTTATATATACTAACAGTATATATAAATGAAAAGTAACCGTACCTAGAATCTGAAACAAGTAAGCTAGTAGAGAATACGAAGGCGTAAATGAGCTAACAATCATAAAGGAACTCGGCAAATTGACTACCGTAACTTCGGGATAAGGAGAGCTCATTATTCTTGATTAATATCAAGTAAAGAGGAAGAAGCATGAAATAGTGTTGTACGACTGTTTAATTAAAACACAGCACTTTGCTGAAAGATTAAAAATCTAAGTATAGAGTGTGATGTCTGCCCGGTGCCGGCTGGTTAACAGATATAATTGGATATACTAATATCTGATGTAGACGGAAACCCCGGTTAAAGGCGGCCTTAACGTGAGGGTCCTAAGGTAGCGAAATGCCTTGGCCGTTAAATGCGGTCTTGCATGAATGATGTAACGATACAACAGCTGTCTCTATGATTGACTCAGTGAAATTGGAATAGCTGTGCAGATACAGTTTACCTCTAGTTAGACGAGAAGACCCTATGCAGCTTTACTGTCACTAATTATAGAGTATGATAAACAATTTTCAGATTATAAGGTAATTGACTAAATGACAATGAGAATCCTTTATTTTTTTTTCATATGAATGAATTGATTTAGGAATATGAGATGTGTAATTTTGTTCGTGCTTGTGAAAGTGCTATCCAAACTACATGACTTATATTAGTAAATCAACCTAGTTCAGCTTATTTTTATAAATAAGTAACCTTTGGTAAGGAACTATCGCTAGGGGACAGTTTATGTGGGGCACAGACCCTGTAAAGAGTAAACAGGAGTGTCTAAAAATTTACAAATATTTTGTTTGCGATTTAAGGTAGTTTAACTATTTTTAATCATATAAAATTATTTATATGTGCATTTTTATGTATATATATTTAAAATTAGGTAGGATTTTCACTATATAGAAATTAGAGATAATTAGAAACATTATGTATTAACTAATGTTTTTTAACTATTCTATAGAATAGTTATGTTTAAAATATCTAAAAAGCTCAACGGCTTAATCTTGCCTTACTGTTTGATTATCAACAAATCTTACAGTTGCGTAAGCAGGGCATAGGATCACAAGATGCAACAAGGAAAGATCTTGGATTATTGGAAAAGCTACGCTAGGGATGTTTGTCCTTTAATATTTTATTTAGTGGTTGTGATACGACACAGTATAAATAAAATAATTAATAAATATATTGGGTAAATTTCAAAAATTACTAATTTAGTAAATTTGAAGCGAAGTTTATCTTAGCATAAATTATAAGATAAAAACGTTCAACGACTATAAGGTGAGTTATATGCAATAAACAATAATCCTTTTTAACACCCAACATTTTTATTATATATATATTTAAAAAAAATAAAACAAATAATATATTTCAATATATGCATAATAAAATAAATGCTGTAAACGTAAACAGTGCTACTATTTTTAATAATAATTTAAAAAAGAATCCTAAAACAATACTACTAAGAAAAAAAAAATGTGATGTAGGGATGACAAAATATTTACCTTCATTCTCTAAAGAATGAAAAAATACTGTGTATTCTTTTAATAAAAATACATTAAAAAATATACCAGTTAATGATTTAAATATTAATAAAATAATAAAAGGTTATTTTAATTTATATTTTAAAGACAATAAATTTACAAATTCTAAATTTATATTACTTAAAAGAAGACGTAATTTACTAAGAAGAATACATGTAAGTAATGCAGAAATTAAACATACTAATAATAAAGCAATAATTACTTTATACACTATTAATAGAGAAAAAAATGTATTAAAAAAAAAATACTGAAAAATAAATAAAAAAATAAGTAAAAGATTAATAGCAAAACGTTATCTTTTATTATATAAAACAAATATAAATAAAATATATAATGTGTTAAATAAACATATACTCAATACTACTATTAGTACAGAGCAAAGCTCATCTATAACTGCTACAGCAGCTACAGTTAAAGCTAATATATTTATAAATGATATAATAAGAAAGAAAAAATTTATAGAATATAAATTAGAATATTTGAATAGATTTATAAAATTAAAAGATCTTTATTTAAAAAAAGTTTGAGGTATTATTCTTAATAAATATGCAAGAAAATATTTAAGATTATTAAGAAAATATGATTTATTATATTCTCTTAATCAATATAAATTTAATAAATTAATATTTTTACCTATATTAAGTAATATACTTAATAAAATTATAGGTAAAAAAATAGAATATAATATAATTAATTTGAAATCTATTGCTAACAATACAGATCTTTTTACTAATGCTTTAGCATTAAAATTAAAAAAAAGAAGAATTAATTATATAAGAAATATGTTTAGTATTTTAAATAGAGCATATTTACCTAATGTTAATACTTTTAAAGAAAGATCTAGAATTAATAATAATATTGTATCAAGAACAACTGTAGATGAGGCTTCATCAGCAGTAAAAGAATTAAAAATAATTTCTAATATAAATACACGTTCTGCAAGCTCTAATTTATCTAAATTATTAGATAATCGTGCTAATCTTAATAATAAAAAAATACCGAATATAATTTATGATTCTATAGGATATAAACATATGGGAGGTATAAGATTAGAAGTTAAAGGAAGATTAACTAAACGTTATAGAGCGGATAGATCTATATATTCATTAAAATGAAAAGGTGGATTAAAAAATATAGATTCTTCTTTTAAAGGTTTAAGTTCAGTTTTATTTAGAGGTAATTCTAAATCAAATGTGGCTTATTCAATAGCTAAATCAAAACGTCGTATTGGAGCCTTTGCAGTAAAAGGTTGAATAAGTGGTAAATAATAATGGTAAATGTTATTATTTAATAATACTTATAAATATAAAAGCTAAGCATTAACGTGTGCTAGCAATATAAAAATAAAATATATATAAAATAAAAATGAAGACATAGTCTGAACCATTTTGAAAAAAATGGAAATATTAGTGTGTGTACACTATTTATGATAACATATAGAACAGGCTAATTTGCGCAAGAGTGTACAAAATGAGTGCGCGGTTTGGCACCTCGATGTCGGCTTAACTTATCCTCATGGATGCAGGAACTATGTAGGGTGCGACTGTTCGTCGATTAAAAAGTTACATGAGCTGGGTTAAATACGTCGTGAGACAGTATGGTTTCTATCTTCTAGGGGGAATTAGAATATAATAAGAACTAACTTTTGTACGAAAGGAACAGGAAGAATTAAACTTGTAAAAGGGTTAAATAATAGTTACTAACCTATGGTTTACCTGTTGTCTATGTGCCCAAATATTAAATATATATAATTTTATTATATATATCTGTATAATACTATACAAAGGGATGTTTCTTTCACTAAGATAAATGCATAGCATAGGCACGGCAGGAAAGCTAAGTTGGTCAAGGATAAGTGCTGAAAGCATATAGGCACGAAGCTTATCTTAAGATATTTCTTAAATATGCGTAAAATAATATTACGAATTAAATTATAGGCTTTATCCGTAAGAATCTTGAGATTTTTAAGAATAAAGTACTAATTTCATAAATTACTATTTATAAATATATCATCATAATATAATCGCCTGATTAGCATAAAAGTAATGCAATTGTTTTGTAATCAATAGAAGTAAGTGCGATACTTACATTGGGCTATAAAAGCGTGGATTTTCATTCTGTTGCTTCATACCCTGTATCCCTTAGGGGTGTGCGCAAGCTAGGGTATGCTAAAGCTATAAAAAAGGATTAGTAGTCAAGTGGTAAGACATAGCTCTTTCAATGCTACCATCGCAGGTTCGAATCCTGTCTAGTCTATAGCGGGTTAGTGTAATAGATAACATATTCGGCTCATGCCCGAAAGATATAGGTGCGAGTCCTGTACCCGCGTAGGGCTATAACTTAATAGGTAAAGTGTACTGCTCATAACAGTAATTATAAGTGTTCAAGTCACTTTAGCCCTAAATAATCCTAGTAGTGGAATAGGTAGACACGTCTACACCACTACTCCGAATCCGAATGGTGAAACTGGCAAACACAACAAACTTAAGCTTTGTAGGCTCTAAGCCTTGTAGGTTCAAGTCCTACTTCGGATAATTTAATTATGTATATTATGTATTAAATAATTACAAAAAGTGCGCAGGCTGGCTGCTAAAAGAAACAATTTAGCTTGTTGGTTTCCTACCCCCTCTATCCCGCAGGGATAGGATGATGAAGAAATACGCATAAAACACGAATATTCTTATACCTTTATACTCTTATAATAACCTAAGTAAAAAAAGCAAATATATAAATAATAGCTTGCTAAAATATACCAAAGAACTAATACTATATCGAGTAAATGTTATAAAGGATCTGCTGTTAATCTATCCGTTCAATAAAGCATCGGGCTGGCTGGCGAAGCATGTACGTATAATATCATAATTCAAAACATTACTTTAGCTATATATTTATTATATATAGTATTGTAACTAATATAAAACTACCTGACAATTTTTATAAAAAAATTACTGAGATTTATAGTCCTTGTTAGCAAGCGATGAATTATAGTATACTTAATATAATCCGAGATAATGTAAGGTTTTTCATAAGGGATAGAGGGTATGTATTTTACTATACCTAAATTGGATCTTAGACCATATAGTAATATATATAGCTATATATATATATCACTTTATACATAATAAAAGAGTAATTTGCCTAGTTCGCTACTTACTTATTGGCTTGCTCCTATGTAAACATTAAATAAGGGTATACTAAAGCTATTGATTAATACAGGTTGTTTAAGGCAACAACACAATACTAAGGGGATATAGTTTAACTGGTAAAACTGTGATTTTGCATATCATTAATTCGGGATCGAGTCCTGATATCTCCAAATAATAAGCTTGTGAAGCTCAATTGGTTGAGCAGAACGTTGAAGTTGTTTATTTATATATTAATTTATATATAGATATAATGTTACATTTGTACAGCGACAATGTAATATTTTTATTAATAATAAAAAATTCAATAAATTAATAAAAGAAAGATACTTAGTATCTAATAAAAGCACATGTAACTCAATTGGTAGAGTGAAATATTGAAGCTATTTTTGTTGTAAGTTCAAGTCTTGCCATGTGCATATAAAATAAAAGGTACCAGGGTGGTGTGGTCATAAGTTACTACCCTAAAGGGACTTTAGTATAATGGTGAATGCGTATGACTTTTAATCATTAAAATGTAGGTTCGAATCCTGCAAGTCCTATATATAAATTTATGTATTTATGATGAATAAATCATACAATAAGCTTGTGAAGCTCAATTGGTTGAGCGAAATATTGAAGCTATTTCGGCTGTAAGTTCGAGTCTTACCACGAGCATAAATCATATATAAGTTCGAGTCTTACCACGAGCAATATATAAGGCTAAATATAATATTGTGTTTAGCTTGTTAATACATTTCCCTGTTTCTCTATCCATACCGGGTGATAAGGGATTAGGATAAGCGAAGCATGGGTATGATGGTTATGTAAATATACGCGCCAGGTATGTTAAGCTATGCTTGTCTTAACAGTGGTGGTTATAGTAATGATTCGTAAACTAAGTAGCACATAATACATTAAAACAGATATGTTGGAATTGGTAGACAAAGTTCGTTTAGGCCGAGCTGGTAGCAATACCGTACAAGTTCGACTCTTGTTATCTGTAATATTAATATAGAACCATTTTCAGTGTTAGAAGGATGACGACAAAGTATGTATACTTAGCAAGCAAACCGTCTCCCCTCGGGAGTAGGCACAGATGTAGGTATGCTTTAGGTATGTATGTTTACACAACCAAAATAAGCTAAAGTTATCTTTATATCCTATTGATTAACGGGTAGATCATAAATTTTTGGTATTTACAGTCGGTGTTCGAATCACCGTAGGATAATTTATTTCGCGTTGAACTATACGTGTAATACTGTAAGCCGGTGGCCAACAATAGCTTACAGTATAAATACTGCTTCGTACAAAGTGTACTATGCATGTATGTTTACACAATCGTGTTTCCTGACAAGGTACGCATGCTTGTTCGCGTATTTAGCAAGCAACTCAGTCGCCGTTTAGCTTATTTCCCTGCTTCGCTATCCATACCGGGTGATGAGGGATTAGGAAATATACACAAAAAATTATTAATACATAAGGTAGATATAACTCAATAGGTAGAGTGGCTATTTGTGGTGTAGCCTGTTCTCGGTTCGAATCCGAGTATTTACCCTACTTATTTCCCTGCGAAGCGTATTCCCTCTACCCTGCGTGGTGACGGGATCAGAAAGGATTAGGTAAGCATACATTCAATATATTGATTTAGTTTGTTATATTAAAGCAGGAGCCTAGGTAGTTTAAATGGTTAAAACCTTAATTTCATACGTTAAAGATGAGAATTCGATTTTCTCCCAAGGCTGACTAAATCTAAATAATGCTCACTAAATAAATTTTTAGTGGTAGTAAAGTGCTGCTAGTATATATTTTACAAGATAAATAATTTTGGTAATACACAGCTTACATATCATGGAAAGCTAGTCAATAACCAAATATATTATCTTTTAATAACTAGTAAAACTATAACAACATACATATTAAATAATGATTATATTATCTATATTATTAGTTTTATTATCTAATGCCGTCAATATAAGACGAGATTTATCTATTCTATTTAATAGAATAGCCGTATTAATTTTAGTATATTGTATATTACACGATATGTCTTCTTTATCTGTTATAACTAAAGGTATAGGGTTACATGGTGGTTTATTACTTATGACAAGTACAACACAAATATTCCATATTTTTGTTTTTGTTGTAAGTATACTAATATTACAATTAACTAGTTTTTATCCTAGAAAAGTATGAGTATCAGAGTATTCATCTGTAACAGACTTATTATTAAACAAGTTTGTTTATTATAATACAAAAATAATTAATAAAATGGGAGAACATTTAAAAATTATTGAATATCCTTTAATAATATTATTTGTGATAACAGGTGCAATATTATTAATGTCTACTAACGACTTAGTATCTATTTTTTTAGCCATAGAATTACAAAGTTATGGTCTTTATATATTAAGTACTATATATAGAAATTCTGAATTATCAACTACAGGAGGTTTAATTTACTTCTTATTAGGGGGATTAAGTTCATGTTTTATACTATTAGGTACTGCGTTATTATATGCAAATTCAGGTACTACAAACCTAGATGGTCTATATATTATAACAAGTATAAGTGATATAAGTACAAATTTATGATATACACCTTATTATATAAATCTTTCTTTAGTAGTATTTACTATAGGATTTTTATTTAAAGTAAGTGCAGCACCATTCCATTTCTGATCACCTGACGTTTATGACGCTATACCTACAATAGTTACTACATTTGTGGCTATAGTAGCTAAAATATCTATATTTATATTATTATTACAATTAGTATATTATACTAGTGCTAACTTTACAGCAGGTACTATGAATTGAACATTTATTTTATTAATAAGTTCATTATTTTCATTAATAATAGGAACTGTTGTAGGTTTAACTCAATATAGAATAAAAAGATTATTTGCTTATAGTACTATTTCTCACGTAGGATTTATACTTTTAGCTTTAAGTATATCTAGTGTTGAATCTACTCAAGCATTTATTTTCTATTTAACACAGTATTCTATAAGTAATGTTAATTTATTCTTCATAGTGATAGCTATAGGATTCTCTTTATATTGCTATGTAAGTGAAAATAAAGAACATGAAGAATTAATGGATAAAAATAATTCACCTATTCAACTAATAAGCCAATTAAAAGGTTATTTCTATATAAATCCTTTCTTGGCTATAAGTTTAGCTATCACTATATTCTCATTTGCAGGAATTCCTCCTTTATTAGGATTCTTCGGTAAACAGATGGTATTAAGTGCAGCTTTAGATAAAGGTCTTATATTCTTATCTTTAATCGCTATATTAACTAGTGTTATAGGTGGAATATATTATTTAGGTATAGTTAAAGAAATGTTCTTTAGTTTACCTGAATATAAAATAAATCCTTTATTAGAAAATTTAGTATTAAAAGGTAATATATTAGATAGTAATAAAAAAGTTGTTAAAAAAGATATAAACTTTAATTATAAAAATATAGCAATATCTAGTCCTATTTCTTTTGTAATTTCTACAATTACACTTGTTATCGGATTATTTTTATTTATAAACAAAGAATGATTAAGCATGGGTACCATATTGGTACAAATATTATTTAATAGTTAAATGAGTAGTGTTACTTTTCTTTTTATGTTTGTAACTATTTTAGCAATAGTTTTTTTACTTCTTAATTTTATTCTAGCCCCTCATAACCCTTACCAAGAAAAATATAGTATTTTTGAATGTGGGTTCCATAGTTTCCTTGGTCAAAATAGAACTCAATTCGGTGTAAAATTCTTTATATTTGCATTAGTTTATCTATTATTAGACTTAGAGATTTTAGTAATATACCCTTATGGTATTAGCGTATACGATAATGGTATTTATGGATTAATTGTTGTACTTATTTTTATAGGTATAATAACTGCAGGATTTGTATTTGAACTAGGTAAAAATGCATTAAAAATAGATAGCAGACAATCAAATAATTATTTTTATAAATCAAAAAAATTCATTAATATGTTTAATGAATATAAATAATGAATATTATTTAGATTTATTAGTACAAATTATAATTTTAATTTTGTGAAATTTAAATTTCTAAGATTTTTTTTTTAACCCCATATTATTTTACTACATACACTAAATATAAAGTAATTTAAATAGCATTATTTTTTTTTAATGCTACAATCATCAAAAATAATCGGAGCAGGATTAGCGACTATAGGTCTAGCAGGAGCAGGTATAGGAATAGGAGTAGTATTTGGATGTTTAATAGTAGGAGTAGCTAGAAACCCTTCATTAAAAAATCAATTATTCTCATATTCTATACTAGGATTTGCTTTTTCAGAAGCGACAGCATTATTTGCTTTAATGATGGCTTTACTTTTATTATACGTAGCCTAGTATAACTATATAAATACAACTTTTTTCTTTATGCCTTTAGCTTACCCCTATTGTGTAAAGATACATGCCTATAAGCATGTTTGTTAGTCGCCATTCATATCCTTTAAGGTATAAGGATGCGTTTGTAGGTTATTACTGCCTATGTCTATAATAGAGCATAATCGGTATAGCTATAATTATAGCTAAAAATTTATAACTTATAAATATTATTTAACTAAACGCAATTCTATTATAATAATTAGCACTAGTGCTAAAAAAAATAATTATAATTAGAAACTCTTATTTACAATATATTAATGAAAAATTTATTTAATACATTTATTAATTTTGATGCACCTTATCCTTGAGGAATTTATTTCCAAGATAGTGCTACTCCACAAATGGAAGGATTAGTGGAACTTCATGATAATATTATGTACTATTTAGTACTAATTTTATTCAGTGTAGGATGAATATTATTTTCTATAATAAGAAATTTTGCATCAACTAAAACTCAAATATCTCATAAATACTTAAACCACGGTAGACAAGTGCCTACTCAAAAGTCTTTTAAATTTATTAATATTTCTAACATTAAATATATACGTAATTACAGTACAACACCCTCTTCTGATGTTAACAGCGTAAAGTTCTATGAAGATGCTTTCTCTATGAGAAAATTAATTATAAAGGATAATAAAGATAAATCTGGAATTTATAAATGAACCAATAAATTAACGAATGATATATATATTGGGCAATCAATAAATTTAGCTAAAAGATTTATTAAATATTTCAACCTTAGTTATTTAAAAAATAGAGAAACTCTTGTAATAAGTAGAGCTTTAATTAAATATGGGTATTCTAACTTTTCAATTGAAATACTAGAATATTGCGATATAGCTAATTTAACAGAAAGAGAGCAATATTATATGGATAAATTAAATCCAAGATATAATACTTTAAAAATAGCTGGTTCTTCTTCAGGTCATAAACTTAGTGAAGAGACTAAAACTAGAATTAGTCAATCTTTAAAAGGAGTTTATGTTAAAGAAAAATCAGCTTTATATGGTAGAACTCATTCACCAGAAACTATAACACTTATGTCCTTAAATAATTCTAAAGAGAATAACCCATTATTTGGTAAAACTCATACTGAAGCAACTAAAGAGTTAATGAGACAAAAAGCTTTAGGTAGAAAACACTCTGAAGAAACACTGTTAAAGATGAGTGCTGCCAGAGGTTATCATGTAGACATTCATGAAAAATTTGATTCAGAAGGATTTAAACAAATAGGTAGTTTTGTTTCAATAAGAAGAGCTGCTTTATTTTTAGGTATTAGTGCTAATACTGTAAGACTTTATATAAATTCAGGTGAAATATATAAAGATAGATATAAATTTACTGGAAGATCTTCATAATAAACTTAAAAAAACTATGAGTAAAATTCCACTATATGCTGGAAACTCCTAAAGCCTTTAGGTACTATAAAGATAATTAATATATGCTTTATTAGTGATAACCCTAAAGGATGTACAATGGATTATCAGCAGGAAACCAACAGGTATTAAATACCTAAGTAGGATCCTCAGAGACTACACGTGGAAACCTTATATAAATATAAGGTAAGATATAGTCCGGTTAAGTATGAAAGTACTTATGTTTTTTGACTTTAATCGAATTAATATGAACTATAACACCAGCTGTTATATTAATATTAATAGCATTCCCTTCTTTCAAATTATTATATTTAATGGATGAAGTTAATGACCCTTCTATGACTATTTTAGCTGAAGGTCACCAATGATATTGAAGCTACCAATACCCTGATTTTATAGATTCTAGTGAAGAATTTATAGAATTTGATTCTTATATAGTTCCTGATTCAGACTTAGAAGACGGAGGATTAAGAATGTTAGAAGTGGATAATAGAGTAATAGTTCCTGAATTAACACATATTAGATTTGTAATTACAGCTGGTGATGTTATTCATTCTTTTGCTGTACCTTCTTTAGGAATAAAATGTGATGCATATCCTGGTAGACTTAACCAAGTATCAGTATTCATCAATAGAGAAGGAGTATTCTATGGTCAATGTTCTGAAATTTGTGGTATATTACACAGTTCTATGCCTATTGTTATAGAATCTGTGAATATTGATAAATTCGTTCACTGACTTTATTCTGCTTAATTAATATTAACTTACAAAGCATATGTAATTCGTAAGGCTGTGTAAATATGCACATATCCTTAGCAAGTGTAAATTCTATTTATTATTTTGCATAACTCCGTTAGGAGGTTACGTATTATAGTTAATTAATTATAATGTTGTGTTCCTATTGGCTGTCTAGCTTGCTTGTTGTGTAAATATGCATGTATTCATGTAAGCAGGAAAGCTATTTTTAAATAATTTACTTTTTAGTAAGTTACTATAATACTTGGCAAGCTAGACATAAAAAAAAGAGATATTAGTTTAAGGGTAAAACTTGATGTTACGGCCATCACAATTGTAGTTCAAATCTACAATATCTCTAGTATAAAGGTATCTTTATACTAAAAATCATATAGTATGTAAACACCTAATATATAATATAAGACTATAAATATATAGGATTTAGCATTATATATCCCTTAAGATTAACATTAACAAATCCCTGCTATTGATGAAACACTCCAGAAGCAGGACTATTTATAGTTTGTGTGATTAGCATTGGGAGGATATGGCTGCTAAGCCATACTACGAGGTCGTAACATACAAGCAACCAGAATAATTAGTGGTGGTTTTTGTTAAAATAAAATATGAATTTAACTTTAGTACTTTTTTTAATAGGAATCTTAGGATTTGTATTTAATAGAAAAAATATAATATTAATGCTTATTTCTATAGAAATAATGCTATTATCTATAACATTCCTAATATTGGTAAGTTCCGTTAATATTGATGATATCATAGGACAAACATACGCTATATACATTATAGTTGTGGCTGGAGCAGAATCTGCTATTGGTTTAGCTATTTTAGTAGCTTTTTATAGACTTAGAGGAAGTATTGCGATAGAATATAAATAATGTATTTAAGTATAATAGTATTACCTTTATTAGGTTCTATAGTATCCGGTTTTTTTGGTAGAAAAATTGGTGTAACAGGTAGTCGTATTTTAGGTTGTTTAAGTATACTAACAACTACTATATTGGCTATCATTGGTTTTTTTGAAATAGGATTTAATAATAATCCCGTTTCAATAAATTTATTTAAATGATTAGATAATGAATCATTTAACATGGCATGAAACTTTCAGTTTGATAGTTTAACAGTTTCAATGTTAATACCTGTATTGATTATTAGTACTTTAGTTCATTTTTATTCAATAGGATATATGAGTCACGATCCTCACAATCAAAGATTTTTTAGTTATTTAAGTTTATTCACTTTTATGATGATAATATTAGTTACAGGTAATAATTATCTATTAATGTTTGTTGGATGAGAAGGTGTAGGAGTTTGTTCTTATTTACTAGTTAGTTTCTGATTTACTAGAATAGCTGCTAATCAAAGTTCTTTATCTGCTTTCTTAACTAATAGAGTTGGGGATGCTTTCTTGATGATAGGTATGTTTATTACATTATGATCTTTAGGTAATTTAGATTATAGTGTTGTATTTTCATTAGCTCCTTATATGAATGAAAATATAATTACAATTATAGGTATATGTTTATTAATAGGTGCAATGGCTAAAAGTTCTCAAGTAGGTTTACATATATGATTACCTATGGCCATGGAGGGGCCTACTCCTGTATCTGCCTTAATACACGCAGCTACTATGGTTACAGCTGGAGTATATTTATTAATACGTTCATCTCCTTTAATTGAATATAGTTCAACTGTATTATTAATATGTTTATGATTAGGTGCAGTTACAACTGTATTTAGTTCTCTTATTGGATTATTCCAACAAGATATAAAAAAAATTATAGCTTATTCTACTATGAGTCAATTAGGTATGATGGTTATAGCAATAGGTTTATCTTCATACAATGTAGCTTTATTCCATTTAGTAAATCATGCGTTCTATAAAGGATTATTATTCTTAGGAGCAGGTGCAGTTATACACGCTGTAGTAGATAATCAAGATTTAAGAAAATATGGAGGATTAATATCATTTTTACCTTTAACTTATTCTGTTATATTAATAGCTAGTCTTAGTTTAGTAGCTTTCCCATTTATGACAGGATTCTATAGTAAAGATTTTATATTAGAATCTGCTTACGGTCAATATCATTTTAGTAGTATAGCTGTATATGTTATAGCTGTAATAGGTGCTATATTCACTACATTGTATTCAGTTAAAGTTATATATTTAACTTTCTTAGCTAATCCTAACGGACCAGTTAATTATTATAGAAATGCTCATGAAAGTGACATATTTATAAGTTTACCTTTAGTGGTTTTAGCTATATTCTCTATATATTTCGGATATATTACTAGAGATATTTTTATAGGTTTAGGTTCAGGTTTCTTTGTAGATAATAGTATATTTATTCACCCTGTTCACGAAATAATGATTGATACTGAATTTGGTGTACCTACTATATTTAAATTAATTCCTTTTATACTTACTGTATCTTTCTCTGCATTAGCCATAATATATTCAGAATTCATGCCTAATCTTGTTTCTAACTTTAAATTATCTAACTTAGGGTACTATATTTACGGTTTCTTTAACCAACGTTTCTTAGTTGAATTCTTCTATAATAAATTTATTGTGAATAAAGTATTAGAAATTGGTGGACAAACTACTAAAGTTTTAGATAAAGGTTCAATTGAATCTGTAGGTCCTTATGGATTTGGTATGATATTAACTAAATCTAGTAAAATTATTAATGGTTTAAGTAACGGTATTGTTACTAATTATGCCTTATATATTTTAATAGGTGTTTGTTTCTATTTATCAATATTTACTTTTGTACCGACATTACATGATACTATCAATGCTATTGTTTTATCTTGTGTTGGTATAATGCTGTTATTGAATGTGGATACACAGAAATAAAGCATTGAGTAGGTAACAGATTCACTACGTTCACCGGAGTAGCCAAAGGCTACGTCGCTGGCGACCATAACTAATGTTGATTCAATAAGTAAATTAGTAGTATAATACACGCATTATAATAGCTTTAGCTTTAGCTTGCTTGCTAAGCATGTAGAGCTACATAGCAATATAAATAAATTATTAATTATAAATAATATATAATATGTTGGTTGTATTTTATATATAAACACCCTACATATGATCACTAACGTATTGGACTATTGAATAGGCTATTCAGTAGCAATAATAGTATTGTAAATTTTACAGCTTAAGTCTCAAAATGAGACTAATTAATTAGTAAATGATAAATAAATATATATACCCACTATCTTACTAAATGGTAAGTAAAAGAATATAGCTCAGGTAAATATATTTATATATAATCAATAAATATATTATAAATTATTACCATGAGAATATTAAAAAATCACCCTTTATTAAAATTAGCTAATGGTTATTTAATAGATGCTTCACAACCAAGTAATATAAGTTACTTATGAAATTTTGGATCTTTATTATTATTATGTTTAGTTATACAAATTGTAACAGGAATTACATTAGCTATGCATTATAACCCTTCTGTAGCAGAAGCATTTAATTCTGTAGAACATATTATGCGTGACGTAAACAATGGATGATTAGTTCGTTATTTACACAGTAACACTGCATCTGCTTTCTTCTTTTTAGTGTACTTACACATAGGAAGAGGTATATACTACGCATCATACAGATCTCCTAGAACATTAACATGAGTTATAGGTACAATAATACTTATCGTTATGATTGTTACAGGTTTCCTGGGTTACCAACATAGCCCAAAATGGTTTAATAATGGTGTGATTTTTAATTCAACAAAATATAATGGTACTTCTCACAAAAAAGTAAGATGTTACAGTACATCTTCATCAGTAAACAATCAGTACTCTAAAATTGTTTTAGAGTTTTTAACAGATAAAAATATAAAACCTGTTTTTATATTTGAAGATCTTAGAAATGTAAATACTAAAGATAAGATTAAAGATCAAACAAAAGGTTTAAGTGGTGTTTATTTAATTTTAAATAAGATTACTCTTGATTATTATGTAGGGTCTGCTTCTACTGATAAATTGTATACTAGATTCTACAGACATCTAATCAATCTTACGGGTAGTAAGATTGTAAAGTTAGCCGTAAATAAGTACGGTATAGACAACTTTGTGTTTATAGTATTAGAAACGTTTACAGAAAAAACTACTGTAGAAAATAATAAAAACCTTTTAGATATAGAAGATTTTTATTTAAAATCCTTATTGCCTAATTATAATATATTAACTGAAGCTGGGTCTAGTTTTGGTTATAAGCATACTGAATTAGATAGAATAAAAATGAAAGCTAATTACAGTCAAGAACGGCGTATGCGTATAGGTAATATAAATAAGGATAAACAATTTAGTGTTACTACTATAGAAAGAATGAGACAAAGTGCTTTAAATAGAAATAAAGTAGAGTTTAGTAAAGAAGCTTTAGATAATATGAAGAAAGCATCTAAACCCCTTATACTTTATAATATTGAAAATAACACAGTGTTTGGTGAATATAGTAGTATAACTGATGCGGCTTTAAGTTTAAATTGTAATCAAAAAACAATATATAGAGCCTTAAAAACTGAAAAGAAAGTACTATTAAGACGTTGAATTGTAAAATACAAATAGATTATTATTAATCCATAGTCCCACAAGTTAAATTTCTTATGTAACTTCTAGAAGAAAATAAGATAAAAGTGGAATAACCTGACGGGGTTATTGAAGAATTTTAATTAATTCTTTGGCAATACTAGTGAAAACGATCAAAGTATTATTTTATATAATAAGAGATCGTCGGTTCTCTAGAGGATCGCGACAGACTGGGTCACTGGTGGGTAGCTGAAATGCTGCTTAATGCACAGTCGGAACTACGGTGATTAGAGTCACTGCAGAATACACGAAATTAAAGTTATTCTGATCTAATTTTAATTATATTTGGAATTAGATATGTTAGTATGTTTTACCTTACGGACAAATGTCATTATGAGGTGCTACAGTTATTACTAATTTAATTAGTGCTGTACCATGAATTGGACAAGATATAGTTGAGTTCATCTGAGGAGGTTTCTCAGTTAATAATGCTACATTAAACAGATTCTTTGCTTTACACTTCGTATTACCTTTCATATTAGCTGCATTAGTATTAATGCACATGATAGCTTTACACGATACAGCTGGATCAAGTAACCCTTTAGGTGTTCCTGTTTACTATGACAGATTACCTATGGCTCCTTATTTCTTATTTAAAGATTTAATTACTATATTTATCTTTATATTTGTTTTATCTGTATTTGTATTCTTCTACCCTAACCTATTAGGTGATACTGATAACTATATAATGGCTAATCCTATGCAAACTCCTCCTGCTATAGTACCAGAATGATATTTATTACCTTTCTATGCTATTTTAAGATCAATACCTAATAAATTATTAGGAGTTATAGCTATGTTAGCTGCTATATTAATTATAATGTTATTACCTATTAGTGACTTAGGTGCAACAAAAGGTTTACAATTTAGACCTTTAAGCAAGGTGGTATTCTACATATTTGTAGTAAATTTCTTACTTTTAATGCAATTAGGTGCTAAACATGTAGAAAGTCCATTTATAGAAATAGGACAATTAAGTACAGTCTTATATTTCTCACATTTCTTATTTATATTACCTGCTGTAAGTATATTAGAAAATACTCTTGTAGATTTAGATTTACAAAATAATAAATAATTTGTATTCTTATATGATTAACGAAATATGTATAGATGTATGCTTTACAATTAATTGTTAACGTACGCAAGCTATAGTTACTATAATTTTAATTATTGGTAGCGCTAGCACACGTTTTATATTATTAATAATATAAAGATTATGTTTGTAAAAGGTTTTACACGGTGATTGCAGATCATTTGAATGAGGTTCAATTCCTCCTTAATCTTATGTTTTATTTTAGCTTATTCATCACGTTG
This sequence comes from Calonectria pauciramosa, assembly GCA_017140785.1. Taxonomy (NCBI): domain Eukaryota; kingdom Fungi; phylum Ascomycota; class Sordariomycetes; order Hypocreales; family Nectriaceae; genus Calonectria; species Calonectria pauciramosa. Next base: position 23,078 of record JAACIZ010000037.1, read on the forward strand.
TGTAAACATACATATCAGAACAAGCATGTTTGTGAATGGAATACTTCGCAAGAAAACAAGTTAAATAGCAATTTAACCTTATAGTTTTCCTACTTATATGCAAGCAAGCCAGTAGGAACACGTATCAGTAAGTTAAATCATCACTTTGTGTTGTATATTTCCCTTACATAATGGTGCTTCGCCTCGTATCCTGTAAGGATTAATAAACTAAAGGATGCTTGGGGGTGCTAGCTATGTAAACATACCCTTTAAGGATGTGTGTGCTAAGCACAAATTTATCAAGTACTAAAAATTATAATTAATTATAAATAGATATATAAAGGATTATTATATATATTCTTGTTAATTATATATAATACTAATATTAATAAATACAAACAAGTTACTATGAAAAATTATAGAATATATTTATTATATATATTTGCTTCTTTAATATACTAATATGTATCCCTTATTAAGTGTAGAACATAGATATTAATGGTTATAATTATATTATTTGTATTTAAATCGTTATATAGGAGTGCTTAAGGTGATTTTTTTATTATGTATCATATGTAAATGTATAGCTTGCGCAGTTTATTGATAATATATAATTATTTGTGCCGATTAGCTGCTCTATATTGATAATACCGTAATAAAAATAAATAAGAAAATAATATTCAAAATTTATATACATTATTAATAATAGTAGCGCTAACGCTAGAAAAATATATATTTATAGACTCTCCTCTATGAATTTTCATTATATAAACATAAATGTATACTGATAGAAAAAATTGTGTGTCAACTATGCAGCAATTTAAGTTAAAATATTGTTTGCTAAAGGTAAAGGCCCAATTACAATATAGTTAGTTAGCTTACTATATTTACCGCCTATAGATAATAGTTATTATATTAGTTAAGTGTATAATAATTTATATGTACTTTTAAGACTAGAGTTAAGTAGTGTAGCTTTCCATACATGGAAGCAAGCGTACTTAGTCAGGAAGAAGTAAAAGCTAAATTATATAATAAAAATACAATTATTAACCAAAAATATTGGTTAATGACTTTAAAATAAGAAATTATGTTTTCTAAAGTACTCAAATAATTACCTAATTTTGTCTTTAGGAAAGGAAAATTGTTCCCAAGCATATACATTAAAATCTCAAATGTCTATGGGTTTTGAAAGATGATTTAATTCTACTAATGCTAAAGATATAGGTACATTATATTTAATATTTGCTCTTTTCTCTGGATTATTAGGTACAGCCTTTTCAGTGTTAATAAGATTAGAATTAAGTGGACCAGGTGTTCAATTTATTTCAAATAATCAATTGTATAATAGTATTATAACAGCTCACGCTATATTAATGATTTTCTTCATGGTTATGCCAGCATTAATCGGTGGATTTGGTAATTTCTTAATGCCTTTAATGGTAGGTGGACCTGATATGGCATTCCCTAGATTAAATAATATAAGTTTCTGATTATTACCACCTAGCTTATTATTATTAGTATTCTCTGCAGTTATTGAAGGTGGAGTAGGTACAGGTTGAACACTTTATCCTCCTTTAGCAGGATTACAAAGTCATAGTGGACCAAGTGTGGATATGGCAATATTTGCTTTACATCTATCAGGTGTAAGTAGTCTATTAGGATCAATTAACTTTATAACTACTATAGTTAATATGAGAACTCCAGGAATAAGATTACATAATTTAGCTTTATTTGGATGAGCTGTAGTTATTACAGCTGTGTTATTATTACTATCATTACCTGTGTTAGCTGGAGGTATAACTATGGTTTTAACAGATAGAAACTTTAACACTTCATTCTTCGAAGTAGCTGGAGGTGGAGACCCTATATTATTCCAACATCTTTTCTGATTCTTCGGACACCCAGAGGTTTATATATTAATTATACCTGGTTTCGGTATAATTAGTACAATTGTATCTGTAAATTCAAACAAACCTATATTCGGTTATATAGGAATGGTATATGCTATGATGTCTATAGGAATTTTAGGATTTATAGTATGATCTCATCATATGTATACAGTAGGATTAGATGTTGATACAAGAGCTTATTTCACAGCTGCTACATTAATAATTGCAGTTCCTACTGGAATTAAAATATTCTCATGATTAGCTACTTGCTATGGAGGATCTATTAAAATGACACCAGCTATGTTGTTTGCTATAGGATTCATATTCTTATTCACAATAGGAGGATTAAGTGGTGTTGTATTAGCTAATGCATCACTTGATATAGCATTCCATGATACTTACTACGTTGTAGCTCATTTCCATTATGTGTTAAGTATGGGTGCTGTTTTCGGAATGTTTGCAGGATGATATTTCTGAATACCTAAAATATTAGGTTTAACTTATAATTTAAACTTAGCTAAAGTGCAATTCTGACTTTTATTCATAGGAGTTAATCTTACATTCTTCCCTCAACATTTCTTAGGATTACAAGGTATGCCTAGAAGAATAAGTGATTACCCTGACGCATTTTCAGGTTGAAACTATATCAGTAGTATAGGATCTATAGTTAGTGTTATATCTGCTTGATTATTCTTATACATTATATACTTACAATTAGTAGAAGGAAAAGTTGCATCTAGAAATCCTTGATTAACACCAGGATTCTACACTGATGTATTACAATCTAACTTAAACAGATGTTACAGTAGTTTAGAATGAGGATTATCTAGTCCACCTAAACCTCACGCATTTGTAAGCTTACCTTTACAAAGTAAAGTGATATAAAATATAAGCAATAATAAAAAATTAAGTCGTGAAAACGCTTAATATAATTAATAGCTTATTTATATAAATTAACTTATATAGACATCTATATAATAGTCTCATTAGCTCAATGGCAGAGCAGAATACTTCTAATATTGAGATCTTAGTTCGACTCTAAGATGAGATATCCGATAACATCTATATATTTTTATTATTAGATAATTAAGATACTTAAAAGTTTTCTTATTATCTCAAGAATGCTTCTATTAATGTTTCGCTGCGTTCCCTATCTAACGAGTGCATGCTTCGCCAACCTGCAGGGATGCTTTTATAAAATACTCCGACAAGCTACTGACATTATTTTATTTAGTTTTAATTTATGCTGTGATCGGGCACTAAAATGATAGATTTAACTGTAGATGGTATGTTGAATGCTATATTTATTTTGTTGAAGTATAGCAACATACTATACTTATATTCCTTGGTATAAGATCATATAAAAAAATAATATTTAGTCATTAAAAATAAAATATAATTTTTAGGCTATTTTTGCTTCCATATCATAATATAGAATGCTAATTATACTATCTTCTCTCTTATAGCTGCCCAGGGATAAATAATATAAAAGATAATATGAATTTAAGACACATTATTTAGTCCATCGTTAGTGGTGGAAGCAGCTGCTGCGACAGCAGCTAATTAACATGCATCCTAGGCAAGTATAAGGTATAAAATAATTACTTGCTTATTATAGTATAATAAATTTAGACTTATTTAGTACAACGTCAGGTGTTTTAGGCATGGACGACGGTCAAAATAAAAAAAAAGCATTATTAATATTATATGATAAAAAATACTCTATTGGTAACGATTTCATTTAATGAAGTAAGCCTACATAGAATACAACATAATTAATTATATTGTAGGGAGATACATTAACCAAGGAATATATAAAAATAAAAATCAATAAAAAAGTATGAGATATTCTTCTACTCTTATTTCAGTTTTAGAGACTATTATACTAATGTTACCTGCTCTATTAGTAGTAGCTTATGTAACAGTAGCAGAAAGAAAAACTATGGCAAGTATGCAAAGAAGATTAGGTCCTAATGCGGTAGGATATTACGGATTATTACAAGCTTTTGCTGATGCTTTAAAATTAATATTAAAAGAATATGTAGCACCTACACAGGCTAATTTAATATTATTCTTTTTAGGACCTATTGTAACATTAATGTTTGCTTTATTAGGTTACGCTGTAATTCCTTATGGGCCTGGTTTATCATTAGGTGATATGGATTTAGGAATATTATATATGTTAGCAGTATCATCTTTATCTACATATGGTATATTATTAGCAGGATGAAGTGCCAATAGTAAATATGCTTTCTTAGGATCTTTAAGAAGTACAGCTCAATTAATTAGCTATGAATTAGTATTAAGTTCTGTTTTATTAATTATTATTATGATAACAAATAGTTTAAATTTAAATATAAACGTTCAATTCCAAAAAATAGTATGATTAGCATTACCTCTTTTATGTATACTAATAATATTCTTTATAGGTTCTGTAGCAGAAACAAATAGAGCACCTTTTGATTTAGCAGAGGCTATTTTTCCAGATTTGGCCTCTTAAAAGATCACAAATTGCTGGAACCTCTTTTTTAAGAAAATCAGCAGGAAATCATCTTTAATTGGTATCTATTACCTTAAGATGTATCTTCAGAGACTAGACGTGATCATTTAATATTAAATATTAAATAAGGTATAGTCCAGACTTATATGAGAATATAAGAATAATAAAATTCAAAATTATTACCACAATTTAAAATAAATAAATTTAGATATAGTAACAAATACTTATCTTATAGACAATTACCCCTTATTACTAAAAGATTTTATTCTTCAAACACACCGAATACTATTGAATTACCTATCGTAAAACCTACTCCTGTATTTGTTATATATAATTTAACTGATAAGGCTTATATAGACTCTTACAGGGAAATTATTCGAAATAAAGCTGGTATTTATTCCTTTATAAATACGGTTAATGGTAATCAATATATTGGAAGTGCTAAAGATTTTTATATAAGACTTAATGAACATTTAAGTAACAGAAAGTCGAATATAAATTTACAAAAAGCTTTTAATAAATATGGCTTAGATAAATTTAATTGAGTTATTTACGAGTATTTTAGCTATGAAACTAAAATATTAAGTAACGAAGGCTTAACTAAACTAGAAACTAGCTATATAAATTCATTTGACTTTTCTACCCTTTATAATATGAAAAGAGAAGCTTCTACTATGTTAGGTTATAAACATACAGATGAGGCTATACAGAAAATGATTGAACATTATAAAGATAAAACTAATCATCCTATGTATGGTAAGACTCATAGTGAAGAAGTATTAAAATTAATTAGTAAACCGGGGGAATTAAATCCTATGTTTGGTAGAAAACATAGTGATAAAACTAAGAAGTTAATTGCTATGTCTAAGAATAAATATATAAATGGTGTAGGTATTTACGACCTAGATGATAATCTAGTTCAAAAATTCTATAACAATGTAGAATTAGCCAAATATTTAAAAATATCTAAAGTAACTGTAGGTAAATATTTAAATAATGGACTAATCTATAATAATTTATATAGATTTAAGCCTATAGAGTAATAATTTTGAGTATAGGAATCTGAATTGGTAAGTGGGTTCATGACAGAACACGCTGCAGTAATATTTGTATTCTTTTTCTTAGCCGAATATGCTAGTATAGTATTAATGTGTATTTTTACTAGTATTTTATTTTTAGGTGGTTATTTATTAGATTTCGATATTATATATTGATTTGATTTATTTAACTATATATACGCTTATATTTTTGATATTAAATGAATTACATCTTCAGAATATTTTAATTTAAGAGAAATTTTAACTAGTTCATCTATAGAAGGCCTTTTATCTAGTATAACTTTAGGTATTAAAAGTTCAATTATGGTATTTATTTTTATTTGAGTGAGAGCCTCATTCCCAAGAATTAGATTTGACCAATTAATGTCATTCTGTTGAACTGTTTTATTACCTATATTATTTGCCTTTATAGTATTAATACCTTGTTTATTATATATATTCGGAATAACTGTAGTTAATGTAAATATGTTCTAGTATTTATTTAATATATAAACATTAAAAGATACAATTATTAAAACATCTGATTATTGGTGGTTATATAGTTAATAACCATTAATAAAAAGTAAAAATACGGCTGTGTTAAGACTGATTGTGTATACATGCGCGCATGCCTACGTATACACCCTTTGTAGTCTATACAAACACAGCCAAAATAGTGCAATGCAGCTGACTTGCTGATTGTGTATTATTTCATAGAGGCAAGCCAAGCTGAGTAGCATATATCCGATTCGCCAGGAGCACTATAATTAACTAAATAGCCATGACACGCATGATCATAGGTGACAATTCTTTTGAATATAAAGCATATATTAAACATAAATGTTATTATCATCTTTAATAACAATACCGGTATTAGGGACTATTGTTGTAAGTAGTCTGGATACATATAAAAAAAGTTCAGAGTTATATGCTAAAACAATAGCATTAACAACTAGTGTTATTAACTTAATCATATCATTAGTTATACTTATTTTATTTAATAATAGTACTAATCAATTCCAATACGTACAAGAACATTATAACGTACAATTATTTGATATCTATTTAGGTGTAGATGGTATATCAATATATTTTGTATTATTAACTACAATATTAATGCCTATAGCATTATTATCTAATTGAGATTCTATAAAAGAAAATCTAAAATCTTATTTAATTATAATGTTATTATTAGAATCATTATTATTAGCTGTTTTTATAGCATTAGATATAATGTCATTCTATATATTCTTCGAGAGTATATTACCGCCATTATTTATATTAATTGGTTTATTTGGATCAGATAATAAAGTAAGTGCTGCTTATTATTTATTTTTATATACTTTATGAGGATCTTTATTTTTATTATTATCAATATTAGCTACATCTTCTATAATGGGTAGTACAGATTTTGATACATTATTTAAATTAAATTTTGAATATAAAACTCAAGTATTCTTATTTATAGGTATATTTATATCATTTGCAGTAAAAACACCTACAATATTCTTAAATAATTGATTATTAAAAGCACACGTTGAATCTCCTTTAGGTGGAAGTATAATATTAGCCGGTGTAGTATTAAAATTAGGTTTATATGGTATATTTAGATTAATATTACCTATATTACCTAAAGCTTCTTTAGACTATACTTTTGTAGTATTTACTATAGCTGTAATTACAATTATATATGCTAGTTTTAGTACATTAAGAACAACTGACGTAAAAGAATTAATAGCATATAGTTCAGTTTGTCACGCTTCAGTTTACTTAATAGGTGCATTTAGTAATACTATGCAAGGATTAGAGGGAAGTATAATATTAGGATTAGCTCACGGATTTGTATCTAGTGGTTTATTCATATGTGCTGGTGGAATATTATATGATAGAACAGGAACTAGATTAATATATTTCTATAGAGGAGTTACTCAATTAATGCCTATATTTGCTATATTATTCTTTATATTAGCTTTAGGTAATTGTGGTGCACCATTAACTTTAAATTTCATAGGAGAATTTATGTCACTTTATAGTATAATAGAAAGATTACCTGTTTTAGGTGCTTTCGCCTGTTCTTCAGTAGTATTCTCTGCTGCATATACTATATATATGTTTAATAGAATATCATTTGGAGGTTCTTTCACTAGATTTATAGAAGAGAGTATATACGATGTTAATAAAAGAGAATTTATTTTACTATTTATATTAGTAGTATTTACTGTTTTATTTGGAATATATCCTTCTTTAGTCTTAAACGTATTAGATTATTCAATGAATAATTTAATATATAGTATATAAATATATTATGTATAAGTATACTTTATTTTTTTTTGCCTACGAGTGATGCAGAGAGCACGTATTATAACAAAGTTTAAAATTATATATATGCCTCAATTAGTACCTTTTTACTATATGAATGAAGTAGTATTCGCTTTTGCGATAATAGTAACTATTTTATATGTATTATCTAAATACATATTACCTAGAATAGTACGTTTATTCTTATCACGTATGTTTATTAATAAAATATAATATAAATTTTATAAAATATACATATATTAAGTTATTAACTAAGTAATATAATTTTTTATATTACCTTATTATACATGCTATAGTGGGGCCTAGCTTGGTTTCAGCATAGTGTTAGCCAATTATACGACTTGTATACATATCTGCAACATAAATAGGTTATAGATTTTTATAGTATAACGTAAGCTAAAGCTAGCGCATGTATAAATACTTAGTTATTTAAAGGTTTATATATAAAAGTAGTATAATACTACTAAATGTTGTTCACAGAAATAAGAAGTCCCTTAGATCAATTTGAAATAAGAGATATATTAAATTTAGAAGTTTTAGGAGGTAACTTACACTTATCTTTAACAAACATAGGATTCTATTTAACAATAGGAGCTTTAATTATATTAACATTAAGCATAGTATCAACAAATTATAACAAATTAGTTAGTAATAACTGATCTATAGCTCAAGAATCATTATATGTTACTATACACGGTATAGTTACAAACCAAATTAACCCTAAAAATGGTCAAATATATTTCCCATTTATATACACATTATTTATATTTATATTAGTAAATAATTTAATAGGTATGGTACCTTACAGTTTTGCTTCAACAAGTCATTTTGCATTAACATTTGCTCTTAGTTTCACAATTGTATTAGGTGCAACAATTTTAGGATTCCAAAAACATGGTTTAAAATTCTTTTCATTATTAGTACCTGCAGGTTGTCCTTTAGCATTATTACCTTTATTAGTAACTATTGAATTAATTTCATACTTAGCTAGAAATGTATCATTAGGTTTAAGATTAGCAGCTAATATTACTGCTGGACATATGCTATTAAGTATATTAAGTGGTTTTGTTTATAATATAATGAATTCAGGATTTATATTCTTTATTTTAGGATTAATACCTCTATTATTTATAATAGCATTCTCAGGTTTAGAATTAGCTATTGCATTTATCCAAGCACAAGTGTTTGTGGTGTTAGCTTCTTCATATATAAAAGATGGTCTAGATTTACATTAATATATTATGAATATTTAATAATATAGCATAAATAGCCCATTATAGGCATATTAAATGGTATAGCTTTATTGGCTTACTAGCTTACTTGTTTTACTGACTAGCTGATTGGCTGTTGTGTAAATATGCACGCATATCCCCTAGTCTGTACCCCTTAGGGGTGATAGGGGATTATGGAGTAGAATATTTAATTTTATAAGTGATAATAACTAGGAAAGTTTTTACGAAACAATAATATATTAATCCTATACATTACAAAGGAATTAACTTAAGTTATATAATAAATTAATGAGAAAATAAAACGAAATTATTTATATAATTTTAAATAAGTAGCTTTAGCTTACTGCGTAAGCAAAGTATACAATAAAAAATTAGTGTGAGGGTATTAAATTTAGCATTTTTATAGACGAATCGTGGATTTAGTGATTTTAACATTATGTAGCTTAAATTATCCTTATTATAGGCATTTATAAATGCCTAATTATATTTAGATCGATTAGAGATATATGAATAATTCTATATCAAATTAAGAAAAAGTTGAGTTTGGTGATGGCTCTGATTGAATGCTGTCCAAGTGCTTGACACATGCTAATCGTACGTTTTAATTATGGTATTATGCTTTAATTAAAAAGTGGTGTACAGGTGAGTATAATGATATTCTTCGCCGGCCTTAAAGCGAAGGTAAATCCTTCATAATAAATAAAGGAATAGTGGTTTTTAGTGATAGAACTATGGCGTACTGATTGCCATATAATTCCGCTTTAAGAGGATAATAAATATCTTCGAGATAGGTAGTAGTTAAGGTGATGACTTAACTAGCCTAAAACTCTCGTAGTCGAATCTGAAAGGTTGATCGACCACATTGGGTCTGAAAAAACCCCAATGCAAGTTAGTACAGCAGTGAGGAATCTTGGTCAATGGCCTAACGGCTGAACTGGCAACTTGGAGAAGTGGTAAGTTTTATAATTAATAGATATTGGCGACGCAAGCGAGCTATTAATATAAAATTCTATTAGAATTGAATGAAGCTTTGTTTATATATTGATAATGACAGTATATATATTGTGTCTTGACCAATTACGTGCCAGCAGTCGCGGTAATACGTAAGAGACTAGTGTTATTCATCTTAATTAGGTTTAAAGGGTACCCAGACGGTCAATATAGCTTCTATAATGTTAGTACTTGACTAGAGTTTTATGTAAGAGGGCAGTACTTGAGGAGGAGAGATGAAATTCCGTGATACCAAAGGGACTCTGTAAAGGCGAAGGCAGCCCTCTATGTATAAACTGACGTTGAAGGACGAAGGCACAGAGAACAAACAGGATTAGATACCCTAATAGTCTTTGCAGTAAATGATGAATGCCATAGGTCAGTGTGGGATTATAAGAGTAATAGTACTCTTCCCTTGGTCTATAAATGAAAGTGTAAGCATTTCACCTCAAGAGTAATGTGGCAACGCAGGAACTGAAATCACTAGACCGTTTCTGACACCAGTAGTGAAGTATGTTGTTTAATTCGATGATCCACGAAAAACCTTACCACAATTTGAATAATTATATTACAGGAGTTGCACGGCTGTTTCCAGTTAATGTTGTGAAACTGTGGTTTCCATGAAATTAACGTAATCCCTGGCTTTATTTTTATAAGCTCATTGCAGCTATTACGATAAAGCATTCGATCCTGGAAATTTGGAAAGAGAAAGGGGACAAAGACAAGTCATCATGGCCTTGATATTGTGGGCTATAGACGTGCCACATATACCTAAACAAAGAGATGCAAAAATGTGAATTTAAGCTAATCTCAAAAAATAGGATATAAATTTTAAGGATTATAGTCTGAAATTCGACTATATGAATAAGTAATTACTAGTAATCGTGAATCACCATGTCACGGTGAATATAGCTTGGATTGGTACTAACCACTCGTCACATGCTGAAAGGAGCATGCGCAATAAGTTTGCTTTCTTAATAACAAGTAAAAAAAACAAGTAAGTTTTATATATTCTTCTATTAGGAATCTTCGTATGCGTGGCTCTAATTAGTGTTAAGTCGAAATACGGTTCGCGTAGTGGAAGTTGCGCGGGGTAAATTAATTTTAACAATAATAAAAAAAAAATGTATAATTATGTATGCATATAATTAAGTATAACTTAAATTAAAGCGCATATTGTACAAAGGAGGGTTCCTTTATTGGTAAGAAGGGTTGAGCTGTAAACTCAATAGCTATTGCTTTTAAGAGTTCGAATCTCTTGTCTCCTAGAATTAGTAACTTAATTGGTAAAGGACTTCCTTGTCACGGAAGTAGATGTCGGTTCGATTCTGATCTAATTCGTCACTTGAATTTTCATGCCTAATTCCAAAAGGATATAGGTGGAACATGCGTATACAGCGGTTGCTGCTTAGTTTGTACAGTAAACTAAAGTAAAGTTAAGCATATTAGTGTTGAATACTACCGTCACTGTGAAATGTTTTACATTTCATGCCATATATGGAATGCATGCATATATGTTTTTGGCATATATGTCTACACAAGCAGCCAACATGAAATACAGCATACCTTGTAACCAGGAGTATATAAGGAAAAGTTTCCATAGGTAGGGTAAGATATTTGCTAAGTATTATGTTTAAACATTTAGGTGTTCGATTCACCTCTTTTCCGTAAAAAAAAAAAAATATATATATATGCTTCTATAGCTCAACGGTAGAGCATGATACTGTTAATATTATGATAGATGTTC
>JAACIZ010000038.1:1813-27792 GCA_017140785.1 Calonectria pauciramosa
TATTTATTATATTTATTATATTTATTATATTTATTATAATATCTATATTTAATACTATTAATATTATTTATTATATTACCTATATTTAATTATATTAATACTATTTATTATATTAATCATATTTAATAAATAATTAAATAAACTAAAAAGATTTTAGTAATTAATATTAGTATTAGTATTTTTAGTAATTAGTTAGTAAATACTAATTTATTTTAATAAATACTAACTAAATACTAACTAATTTAATTTAGTAATTACTAATACTAAATACTAAATAAATTAGTATTTACTAACCAATTACTAAAAAGAAATTAGTTAGTAATTCTTAATACTAATACTAATTAATTTAGTAATTAGTTAGTAATACTAAATTAGTATTTACTAACTAATTACTAAAAAGTACTAACTAAAATCACAACCCTGATATAGCCTTATATATTAATAAAATTATTATATATTTAGTATATAAGTTTTATAACTAAACCTTAAACTTTATATTAAATTATAAAGTAAATAATTAGCTTTAAGCTTAATAAATCAACAAATAATTATTAATTATTAATAAAATTAATATATTAGGCAATTTAATCTTATTTTCTATAAATAAATATTTATATAAACTTTATAATAATAAAAGACTATTTAATAATATCCTAATTATTTTTTCTTAAATAATTTTTATTAATTCTATTTAATTAAAAAGGTAATTATTTTCTTATTAATTTCTATATTATATATAAAAACTAATATATAAAATATATAAATAAAGTATTAAAAAATAAAAAAGTATATAATATTTAATTAAAATTTTAAATTATTATAATTTTCTAAGAATAGGTTTATACTATAAAAGATCTAGAGCTAAGAAAGCTAGTAAGTTATATATACTAAAGTAGTTAGAACTAATTAAATATTAATCTTTTAAATAATTATTATTATATATAAAAAAATAGTATTTCTTAGACTTATAATTTAACTATTATTATATCTTTTAATTATAATTAATAAAATTTAAATACTAAGACTATACTTTAATATTAGTAGAAAAAAGGTATATTTATATATATATTTTTATTTAAGTATTATATTAAGCTTTATAATATAAAAGGTATAATAAGAGTATAAAATTAGCTATTATAATCTTTGATATATAATAACTTTTATTAATATTAATTTTAAAATTTAAGAATATATTATAAATATTATAATACTAATACTATATAAAATATATATAACCTTTTTTATAAAAAGGCTAAGTAAATATAATTTTTATAGCCTTTATATATAATTATTAAAATATAAAAGTTTAAGAAAAATTAAATTATTATTAAAAATATAATTAATAAATATAATTAAAAAAATATTTTTTATAAAATAATTAATATTAAATATTGTTTATAAAAGCTATTTAATAAGATTATTTACTAAACCTAGATAAATAAGCTAATTTAAGTAAAATAGGAAACTAATAAAGTATAAAGATATTAAGACTAATAGAAATTATTAGTAAAGCTAATAAAAAACTAAGTAAAAAGCTAAATAAGAGATTTAAATAGTAGGTTTTTTTTAGCTATTAAATAGTCTTTTTTTATTTATAATTCTAGGATTTTTTTATTTTAAAAGATATAATTTAATATTACTATTAATAATCTTTTTTTTATATTCTATTTTATATAAATTATAATATATTTATATTATAAAAAACAAATATTAAAAAAGTTTTAAAAAATACTTAAAGTTTACGTATATTAATAAATTAAGTATTATATTAATATAAATATATATTTTTATACCTAGCTTATTATAATTATTATTTTATTAAATATTTATAGTTAACTTTTCAATATAAGAAATAGTATAATATAATTATCTAGTCTAATAAACCAAAAAATTAACTAATATCTATAATTCCTATAAATATTATATTATATATTAATATATAAAAAGGCTATCCAATAAATTCCTAATTTATTATCTAGTATATTCTATTATAATTATCCCTCCCTTAGGAAAATATATTCTAGGCTTAATATATACTTAAGAAAATTAATTACTTATTATAATATTTTTTTTAATTATTCATAATATATTATATATTTTAATTTTACTAAAAAAATAAATTAATTTTCAAGTTTAATAAAGAATATATAATTAATATTAATTTCTAAGGCCTTAGCTATAATAATAATTATATACTAATTTTTATAAGTTTAATATAAGCTTAATATAATTATAGTTAAGATTTAAATTTATAATTTTAAATAGCTAAAAGACCTAAAAACTATAAATATAATTATAAGAAATAATATAATATAATTACTTAGTCTAATAAACTAAAAAATTAATTAATATTTATAATTTTTATAAATATTATATTATATATTAATATATAAAAAAGCTACCTAATAAGTCCTTAATCTATTATCTTGTATATTCTATTATATTTAATAATTTTTAATTTTAAACATTTTAATTAATTATAATATAATTTTATATTATTATTTATAATATTAAAAATAAATTATAATTCTTTATTATTATTATAATTTATATTAAATTTAAAAGAAAATATTTTAAATATAATAATTATATTTAAGCTATTTATATTATTTAGCTTTTAATTATATTTACTATTTTTTTATTTATTATTTATATTATTTTATTTTTTATTATTATAATTATTATTACTATAATTACTAATTTTAATAGTATTAACTTAATTAATAATATTAGTATTAAATGCTTTAAAATTACTTTTATTAATTATATTCTATATTACTTTTTATAGCTTTTTTTATACTACTTTTTATATTACTTTCTAAGCTATTTCCTTTTATTTTTATTTTTAATTAATATATAGCCTATTTAATTCTATACATATATTAACTAGCTTAATTTTATTCTTTTTCTTATTTAGTCTTTTATTAATTAAAAGTATAATATATTTAATTTAAATTATTTTATTAATTATAAACTTTTTATAAATTAAAAAACTATATATAATATTAAAAATATTATTTTAAAAATTATTTTAATATTTTATTTTAATTATATTAATTTTAATATATTTATAATAGTAATTATCTTACTTAAACTATATAAAAACTTTTTTTATTTTTTATTATTAAGCAATAAAAAGTTATAATAAATCTTTATATATTAGCTTATTATTATTATATTATAAAATATAAATTTTATTAAATATCTTAATAAAAAAATTAAATATTTTTAATTATAGTATGATATATTTTATTTAAAAATAGTATAATATATTTATATTTATATTTTAAATAATATAAGCTTTATTATTTTTAATCTATTTTAATACTATTACCTTTCTTAATATATTAAGGCATATTATATATATTATATTATATAATTTGTTTATAATATATATTTAATTTAATTAACCTTTTTTATTATTAATATTAAACTTTAAAATTCTCTTAAATATTTATATTTATGGTTTAGTTATTAATAAAGCTATATAATTATATTTTATTTACCTTTTATTATCTTTGTATAATAATCTTTATATATTATAATAATTTAATAAAATAAAAAATATTTTATATATAAAGATAATATTTTTAATTTATAAAATAAAAATAAAATATTATTATTAATTTTAATTATTTATATTTTTTATTTTATTTATATAATTTTATAAATATTAATTCTTATTATTTTTTAATAATATATTATATAAATATATAATAATATAATAATTCTATTATATAAAATAATATAATTAAAAGTAATTTTTTAACTTTTTATTTTCATAAAAATAGCTTAATATAATTACTTATAAAATAAATAGATTTTTAATTTCTTAATATACTTACTTTTATATTAAATTATTAATATAAAGCTTATATAAAATAAAAACCTTAATAAGCTTTATAATAAATAAAAGTAATATTTCTTTATAATTAATCTTAATATATATTTTATAATTTATATAATTTAAATGTTTTTATTATAATAAATATAATAATATTTAATTATTTTAAATATATTATTTAAACTAAGAATATATTATAAAATATAATAATAATATAATATAAAAAAGTTTATATATAATTAAATAAATTTATTAAAAATATTATTTAAAAAATCTTTAAAAAAATAATTTAATTAAAAACTTAAAAATTATATATAAAATAAATATAATTATAATAATAATTTTAATTATAAAATTAGAATATATTAATATTAAAATAAAAATATTATTTAAATAATATTATAATTAATAATAGAATACTTTATATAAACCTTAAGTTTAAAGCTTAAATAATATTTTTTAAATTCTTTTAAGAAAATTAAAAAAAAGATATATATAATTAATAATTTAAAGATTTAAGTAATTAGACTTTTTAGTAATAAAAGCTAAAGAAAAGGAAAATATAAATATATAATGTTAAATTAAATCAATAAAAGAAAGTTATTTATTAAAATAAATAAGCTAGAAATAAAGTCTTTAATTAAAACTATTAAGGTAAATATTTTAAATTATAATAATAACAGAAAATATAATAATTTCCTAAGGTCCTTATATAAATAAATATAAGAACTTAAATTAGCTTTCCTTAAGTCCCTTAATATAATTAATTAGATTATTTAATAATATAATTTTATTAAAATACTTATTTTAATTCTTTAAATTTTATAAAAATTAATTAAAATAATATATAAAAAACTTTATATATTTTAAAAAATTTAAAAATATTATTTTAAATAAATAAATAATATATATTTAAATATATACTTATTAATTTAATTATAAATATAAAAAGTATTTTATAATTTAAATTCTTTTATTTAAATACTTAGAAAAAAAACTAATATTTAATTAAGTTATATTATTATTTCCTAAATTATTAGATCTTTAAAAAGCTTATTAACTTTAATAATTATATAATCTTCAAAATGTTTTTTAAATATTTCTAAATAATAATTTAAGTTTTATATTTTTATTAATAATTAAATTAAGCTAAATATTATTCTAAATATAATTTTCTTTTATTAATTTCTTTTTTATAATTAATTAATTATTTTATATAAAATATTAAAAACTTTTAAATAAAAACTTAATATAATTAATATTTTATTATATACTTTTATATAAATATATACTAAAAATATTAAGATCTAAGTATAATATTTTTTTAGATTTTATATATTTATTTTTATAAAATTTATGTTTTTTTATTATATTTTATTTTATTTTCTAGCTAATAAAGGTAAATATAATATATTTTTAATATTTTTTAATATTAATATTATACTTTATAATATAAATATTAATTTTAATAAATAAGAATATATATAATTTTATATAATTATAATAATATATTATTTTTATATATTAATATAAAAACTTAATATAATAAATAAAATTTAAAAGAAATATTAATTATTTTATATTAATATTAATAATTTATAAAACTTTACATTATTTATTTAAAAATTAAATTTAATTTTCTTATATTTTTCTAATAATTAATTCTTATAATACAATAATTAATTTAAAAATAATATAATTAAAATTTAATTTATTTTCTTAGTTTAATATTATAAATTTTTAATATTATATGTTTATTAATTTTTTTATATATATTATTTTAAGAAATAAAATATATATTTATATAAAAGTATATATATTTTTAAAATATTAATTATTTTATTTATAAAAAATTAATTTTATAAATTATATTAAGCTAAAATAATTAATAATAAAAACTATAAGTTTAAAAAAATACTTTTATAATATATATTAAAAAAGCTTTTATTATATTAAGTTATAATTTAATAAAAAACCCTTTATATAATTCTAATTATATTTTAATAATAATTTTAAGTAATTATAAATAAGTATTATTAATAAAATGAATATTAAAAAATAATATATAAAATTAAATATAGTTTACTATATTTAAAATAAAAAGCTTTATATAATATTTAATTTTAAATTAAAAATTAATTATTCTATAAAAACTTATTTTATAATTAAAGTAAATAATATTATTTAGTTAATTATTCTATTATTATTATTTATATTATAAAAAGTTATTTTAATTTTTATTAATTAATTTATATTAAATAATTAAAAATCTTAAAAAAATAAATAAAAAATAAAAATAATGAATAATATTCTATATTTAAATAAAAGAATATATAATTTATTAGTATTAATTACTTTATATTCTATATTATTAATAATAAAAAACAATAACTAGGCTTAAAAACTAAACCTAGTTATATTAAGTTTAAAATAAAAACCAATACTAAAAGTAAACTTATTATAAGTAACTTGCTAAAGTAGGTATAATATATTAGAAATATAATATAAATATAAATATAAATGAGCTAATAGTTATAGATAGTAATATATAAAGGCTAAAGTAGAATCTTTACTACCTATATATAGGCATCTTTATATTAATATAATATATTACTAATATTAATATAATATTTATTTAATAAAAAAAAAAATATATAATATAAAAAATTATAAAAAATAAACTATTAGGCCTTTAAAAAATTATAAAAAAAATAATTTATAAGGAAATAATAGGCCTAATTTAGAATAATATACTTAAAAATATATAAAAAATAATAGTTATTCTAATAAATATAATTTAAGAATATAATATACTTAAAGAATATAATAAAAAAGAAATATTATAAAATAACTAAAATAATTAAAATAATAATATATAAAGTACTTAAGGCTAATAAAATTAAATAAAAAAATATTATAATTAAATATAAACTAATTAATATAAACTAAAATAATATAAGATCTATATTATTAAAATACTTGTAAAATATTAAAAAAAGAAATTCTAAGAAAACTGTATAAAAAAATTATAATTAAAAATAATAAAGCCTTATTAGACCTAAAAATAAAAAATCTAATAAATATAATTAAAATAATAAATATTTAGCTTAATAATAAAAATAAAATAATAATAATATAATATTTATATAATTATAATATTAAAATAATTTTTAAAAAAAAAGTAAATAAATTCTAAAATAAAAGCTAAATAATTATAATTTTTAAAGAAAAAATAAAAATAATATACTTAATCTTTAGTATTATAGCTAAAGATATATAGTATAATAATTTTCTCTAAATAATATTAATAAATATTACTAATATATTAAAAATATAAAATAAAATCTATATTAATAAAATAATTATAATAAAAAAATATATTAAAAATACTATATAAATAATATTTATTTTATAAATTCTAGTAATAAAAAAAAAATTATATTAAAATGGCCTTATATATAAAATATAAATATATAATTATAAATTATATAAAAAAAAACTGTAATTAAAATAATACTATAAATACTATAAATACTATAAATATAAATATATAATAAAATATTATGTTTAAAAAGTAATATATAAATATTATAATTATAATATATATAAGCTTTTAAAAGGTAAATATAATTAGAATTTATAATATAACTTTTATAAAAATAATTATATAATATAAATAAAAATATACTTTAAAGCTAGAAAATAATAAAATAAAGCTAAAAAGGCCTATATATATAAGCCTAGGAATTTTAAGAATAAAATATAAGTAAAAAGCTATAGCCTTCTAAAAATAGCTATTTTTATATAAAATATTAATTTAAATTAATATAATAAAGTAGATAGTTTTTTTTAGGTACTTTAATTACTAAGAAAAAAAAAATTAAATTATTATACTTTCTTTAAAATAATAATATTAAATTAAAATTCTATTTAAATATACTTTTAAAAATAAAATATTCTTATAATATAATTATAATATAAAATCCTATAAATTCTATTAAATATATAATTTATAGCTAAAATATATAATTAAAATATTAAATTAAAATATAAAGAAAAATATAATTTTAAATTATTTTATATTAAATTTTCTAGAAAAATATAATATAATAATATTATAAAAAATATTAATAAATAAAAAAATAAATATATTATTAAATCTAATAAGTAAAGTATATATATTATACTATTATAATAAAAAAAGAATATTATATATATATAATGAATTAATATATAAAATTATAAGTAAAATAAAATATAAAATTAAAATAAAATTAAATTTAATAATCTAAAAATAAAAATATATCATATATATTATTAATTAATAAATAATATAAAAAAGAATATAAGCTTTTTTTATAAAGCTAAAGTATATATAATATACCTAGGCTAATAAAAACTAATTTCCTAGATATAAAAAGCTAATAGAATATAAAAATAAAAAATAAAAAAATAAAAATAAAAAAGCCTATAGAAAGATTTAAAGGTATTCTTTAAATAATATATAAATATAATTCTACTAAGTAGAATAAAATTAATATTTTATTATAATAAAAAAAAATAGCTAAAGGAAGTTTATAGAAAAAACTATAGAAAACTTTAGTAAAATTTAAAAAATAAAAAAATAAATACAAAAAGAAATCTTAAATTTATTAAAAAAGTATAATAATATTATTACTAAAATAAAATATAAATAATATATAAACTATAATTACTTGTACAAAAAAAGCCTATATCTTTAATATAAAATTCTTTCTTATAATAATAATAATAATATAAAATATATATTATATTAATAAAATACTAAAAATCTAATAAAATATTATATTGAAAAAAATAAAAAATATCCTAACAAATATAAAACTATAAAAAGCAATTAAATTAAATAAAATACAAATTAGCTTCCTTAAAAAATATAAAACTATAAAAAGCAATTAAATTAAATAAAATACTAATTAGCTTTCTTAAAAAATATAAACTGTCTCTATATAAAGCACTTAGCTACTTAGCTAAAATAAGCTTTTAAAAAATAAAATTCTTATACTACTTTTATAATATACTTATAATAATTCTAAAAAAGCGAAGAAAAACTATTATAAAAAAATAATTAATAAATACCTAAAAATTAATATCCTTATTATTATATATATAAAAAATAATAATAATATAATAATTTACTAATATAATAAAAAAATATAAACTTTTATTAAAAAAATAAATAAAAAATAAACTAAATAAATTAATAAAAATAATAATATATATTTTATTAAAAATTATATATAAAATAGTTATAAAATATAAAATTATATTATTATTTAAACTTAATATTATAAAAGCTTTTAATAAAATCTACTATGAAAAACTAATAAAAATCCTTATAAAAAATATTTTCTAAAGTAAGTAATAAATTAAGTTAATAATTATTTATAGAATAAAAAAGCTATATTATACTTTAATAATGAAATAATAATACTAATTACTATTTATATAAAAGTCCTATAAAAATCCTTACTTTTCCCTCTTTTTTTTATATTATATATAAATAATTTATATAAAAGACTATAAGAAAAACTAGACATTATAACTATAAATTTTATAAATAATATAAATTTATTAATAGTATAAAAAGATATAAAGGAAATATATAAATATATTAAGATTATATAAAAAATATATGAGAAATAAGCTTATAAATATAAAATAATTTTTAAATTAGTAAAATATAAATTAATTTACTTTACTAATAATAAAAAAATAAATCTAATAAAAATAAAAATAAAAAATATAATAATTATATTATATATATAAATAAAGTTTTTTAAAATAATAATAAATAAGAAAATAAAATAAATTAAATATTTTATAAATATAAAAATAAAAATTTAATATAAAATATATATTTTAAATATTTTTATTATATTAAGATAAGGCCTTAATTTAAAAATAGCTTACCTTATATATATATAAATAATAAAAAGTATAATTTTATATATAATATTTACCTTTTATACTTTAATTATAAAAAATATAAGACCTAAAAAAGCTATATAAAAACTAAATAGAATATAAGTAAAATACTTATATATTACCATTAAAACATATAAAGCTATCTTAATTTAATTTCTAAAAATAAAACTAAATTATTTACTAATAAAATTATACCTAAATTATAAATTAAATAAAATACTTAAGAAAAAAATAAACTAAATAAAGCTTATTAGATATATAAGTATAGTAATAATATAAATATTCTTATAATATAAAGAATTATAATATTAATTATAATAAAAACTTAGAAATTAAGCTAAAAAATAAAAAATAATAAAAAAGAATTTTAAAAGTTAAATTAAAATACTTTTAAAAAACTAAATAAAAATATAAAAAAAATAAAATATAAGTAAAATACTAATACTATAATATACTCTAAATAAACTAAAAGAAATTTATAATAAACTAATATATAAAATATAAATAATTATTTAAATATAAAAATATTATTTTTATATAAATAAGAATAAAAAAAATAAAATTAAAAGTATTTTTTTTAATAAATATATTTTTAATATACCTATACTAATTTATAATTATAATAACAAAAAACCCTGTTTTATATAATAGCTAAATACTTTAAATACTATAAAATTAAAAGCAAAAATAAGGTAATATAGCCTATAATAATAATAAAAAACTACTATAATATACTAATATAAAGAAATATAGCAATATAACTTATATAATAATACCTTAAAATAATATAACTAAATTAATTCTAAAAAATAAAAAAACTTTACTATAAAAAAAAAAAATTATTAGGTATTTAATAAGCTATATAAATATATATATATATAAATAAAGTATAAAAGTAATATGAATAATAAATTAATATAAAGTAAATAGTATAATAATATAAGCAAATAAAGCATATAATATATAAAATATGAAATAAAAATATAAAAAAATAATTATAATAATTATATATTATATATTATAATTTAATATAAAATAAGCAAAATAAAAATACTATAAAATATAAATATATTTTATTTTTATAAAATAAAAAAAAATAAAAATATTAAAATTTAATTTTAAATATATAGCTTATATAAATATAATACTTATACCTATTTATCTTCCTTATTATCCTTAATAATCTTATTAAAATTACTATCCTAAAAAACTAAAAGCTCCTCTAAAAAATAAATCATATAATATAAAAACTATACTTACTTCTTAAACCTATTAAGGCCCTAGAAAAAGCCTTATTATTAAAAATAATAAAAGTAATAATAATAATAAATATTTATAAAATATTAATAAGATATATATAAAATAATAAAAATCTAAGCTTAAGATTATAAATATTATTATTATTATTATTATTTAAAAAAAAATATATATATATAAAACTTAAAAAGGCCTTAAAGTATAAGTAGTAGCTAGGCAGCCACACATAGTAGCAGCCAGCTATTAAAAGAAAACCAACAATCAAATAAAGGCACTAATACTAAAAGAATATAATGCCCTTATATAAACAACTAAACAATAAACTACTTCCTAGACTAGGCTTATAAATAGAGCAAGTAAATCCTAAATAAGATAAAAAATAGAAATATATAGTATAGGTAAAGTATAGGTAAAATACTAGGTTTTTATACCTAATATATAGATTTTTTTCTAAGTAAATAAAATAGAAAGATACTATAGATCTAAATAAATAGGTAGGATAGAATATAAATACTATTATTATTATTATATTATTAATAATTATATTATTATTATTTTAATATTAAATAATATATATTAATCTTTTAAATAATATTAATATTATTTAATTAATAAATAAAATATAAAATTTTAAAAATAATAAATTTATAATTAAAAATTATTTATTTTATAATAATAATAATAATAATAATAATAATAATAATAATAATAATAATAATAATAATAATAATAATAATAATAATAATAAATAATAATAATAAATAATATTATAAAATATTAGAACTATATTATTTATAATAATAAATAAGCCTAGTAATTAGCTTATAAAAGTAAAAGAATTAATTAAATAAATATAATTAAGGCTAAAATATTTATTTATATTAATATTTTAATTTATAATTCTTTTTTTACTTAATAATATATTAAGATTTTATATAATTAAATTTATTTACTTATATATATATATCAATTATTATTCTTAATTTTTATTTTTAATAGTATTTTTATTTTTATTTTTATATTAACTATTAATATTATATTTAATTTTATATATAATATTCTATTTTTATTATTTTATAATAATATAATAATAATAATTATTATTATTAGTATTAATATTTTATAATTTATATTATTATTATTATTTTTAATTTATATTTTAAAAATATAAAATAATAATAATAACTTACAGCTTATTATAAGCTATTATTATTATTTTTATATATATTTATTAATAAAAAAGAATTATTAATTATTAATAAAATAAATATATTTAAAAAAATAATATTATATAAAATTAATAATTATATTAAGAATTTATATAAATATAATAATAATTTTTATAATTTAAATTTATAATTAAAATATTAATTTATATATTAATTTATATTCTTAATAATTTTAATTAGAAAGTTTATTTTTAGCTTATTTATTTAGGCAAATAACTTTTTTTTATTAATTTAATTTAGTAAAGTTATATATCTATATTCTTTTTTTCTTAGCTTTTATTACTAGAAAATTTAGCTATTTAGGTCTTTAAATTATTAATTATATTTATTTTTCTTAATTTCTTCTAAAAAGTTCTTATAAAATTACTTAAGCTTTAGATTTAAGCTTTATATAAAATACTTTATTATTAGCTATAATACCTTTTATTATTTTTTAAAAAAAGCCTTAGATTAGTAATTATAATAATCTTTAAATAGTATTTTTATTTTAATATTAATATACTTTAATTTTATTATTAGGGCTATTATTATAATTTTATTTATTTTATATATAGCTTTTAAGCTCTTAATTAAATTTTTTTTTTTAAAATCTTTTAATTAATATCTTTAATAAACTTATTTAATTATATCTTATTTTCCTTATATTATATTACTATTGTATTTTATAGTATATTTTTGGTTTAGATAATGTATTAAAAGTATAATATTATTATATTTATTATAATAAGAATAGTTAGATTATATAAATTATATAGTATATATTAGAATTAGCTATAAAAAATATTATTTTTATTTATTGTAAAGCTTATTAAGGTTTTTATTTTGTATAGGCTTTATATTAATAGTTTAGTGTAAGGGTAATTATACTAAGGGATTAAAAAATCTATTTATTCTATAGATAATCGTATTAAGCTGTTCCTATGCAAATAGGAACTTGAAAAACTGATCTCAATATTAATTTATATATTTAAATAAAAAGAATTATTAAAATTATAAAATAAATTATTATTCATATTCTTAGTATAAATTTAAAATAATTATTATATTTAATAAATAAATTTAAGTAATAAATAATTTAAAATTATAATTTCTATTATTTTAAATTTAAATAAATAAATAAAATATTTTAAATCTAAAAATATTAAATAAAAAAAACTTTTAATTAAAAAAAGAAATTTTATAATAAAATATTATTATTTTATTAAATTAAAATTAATATATTTTAATTATTTAATTTAATTTATATTTAAATTAAATAATTTACTAAAAAAAATATTATTTATAATAAAATTTAAAAATAATAATAAAATATAAATATTTAATATATTTATTTACATTTTAAAAATATTTATTATTCTAAATAAAAATATATATATAAGTCTTAAAATAATTAATAGTATTAATTATATACTTATAAATATTATTATATATAATAGATATTTTAAATATTAAATATTTAAAATTTTTATTATTTATTTAAATATATTTATTATTATAATTTTAAATTTAAAATAATAATAATATATTTATTTAATAATCTTAAAATTAATCTTTTAAGTTTTTATTTATATAAAAATAGCTTAATATAATTACCTATAAAATAAATAGATTTTCTAATCTTTTAATATAATTATTTTTATACTCTTAAGAAATAAGATAGGATTCTATATCCTTAAAAAATGAAATAGGATTTTATTAGCTATAGCCTATAGCATAGTATTCTTACTATCTTACTCCTCCCATTCCTAACTAAAGTATTATTATATATACTATATATTCTTATATATATTAATTCTAGTCTAAGTTATATAATTTATAGATAAAATATATATAAATATTATATAATATAATAATATAAAAAAAAATTTATTTTATAATTTAAATTTAAAAAATAAAAAAATATAAATAATATTAAAAATATTAAAAAAATTATTAATTAACTATAATATAATTATAGATTTTTTTTATAAATTTTTATAATAGACTTTTTTTTATTTTTTTTATAAACTATATTAAATATTATTTTTTAGTATAATTTTATAAGGGATAGCATGCACCCACACTAAAACATTCTACTTAGAGCCTATAATTTATATACTAGTTTAGGTATTATGCTTACTAGCTAAGTATATATAGAGTACTTAGTAAGTTAAAGTTTTATAATATAATAAACTTTACCTTTTAATATTCTACCTTAACTAAAAACCTATTATAAATTTAAATATTTACTTAGTTTACTATTACTAATAATAATAAACTATTATAATTAATTAAGCTTATTATCTTTCTTTTTTAATGGAAATTATATTAATTTATTTATTAGTTAATAGACTTAGTATATTCTATTATTGTATTATTTATATAATTTAATTTTACTTTTATATTAGCTATTATTTTAGAAATTTTAATTTTTATAAAATTTATTTTTTTAATTTTTATTAATAAAATTATACTATTAAGTAATTAATATTCTAATAATTATATATATATATTATAAAAACTATAAATTATTAATATAAATAATTCTTTTTTTAAAATTAAATAATTATTATAAAGCTTTAAAACTACTTTTTTTAATATTTATTTCTATATTTTATAAATAATATATATATATTACTGTATAAACTAAATTTATTTATTTAAAACTATATTATTATTATAATTTTTTCTTTATTAAGAAATAAAAAATATATTTTATTATTATTAATAAAATAATATTTTTCAATATATTTATAATATTAAAACTTATTATAAATTTAAAAAATAAAATAATATTTATTAAAAAATTAAAAAAAAATATAATTTTATTTTATATAATTATTATTAATATATTAATTATAAAAATAAAAAATAAAAAATAATAATTTTATTATTATTATTAATATTTATAATAATAAATATTTTAGTCTTTATTTTATAATTATTAATCTAAGTATATATAAATAAAAAAATATAAAGTAATTAATAATTTTTTTTTAATTTTTTTTTTATATAAAAAAAAAGTTTTTATAGTAAGATTTTAATAATTATAATTTAATAATATAATAATAATTATATTATTTTCTTATTATATTTTTTAATTTAACTAATAATATTTAAAATTTAATAAATTAATATTAGTTTTTATTTCTATTTTTTAATAAATATAATTTAAAAGTACTTATAATTTAGGATTTTTTATAATATATATTTACTTAATAAAAATAATAATTATATTAAATTTTCTCTATAAAATATATATTATACTATATTTTTTTATATTTAATTTTTTTAGTTTTTTTATATTTTATTATATTATTATTAGAAATATAATATATTATATTATAAAAGTCTAAAAAAGTAAATAAGTATTTAACTTAATAAAAATATAAATAATCTTTATTTGTTAAGTTTATACTTAATTATCTAAGCTAAGCTTACTACCTAAGAGGTATTTCTAATTTATAAAATATTTTTAATACCTTTCCTTAAGTAAAGCTAGATAATTAGTAAAATAATATTAATCTTATTATTCTTATTAAAAATCCTCTTTATAAGAAAAAAATAGCAACTATTTACTTATTTATAGTAATTTTTAATATAATGATTATAACTTTTTTTTTATATTTATTTATTATATTTTAATTTCTTTAATTTATTTTTCTAGTTTTTTAATTAATTAGACTTTTATTTTAAAATTAACTAGATTTTCTTTCTATAAAATTTATTTTACTAATATTATTTTATTATTAACTAATTCTTATATTTTATACTATTTAATTTAAATATATTTAGTCCTTTTATAAAATTTTATATCTTTAATAAATATATTTACCTTATTATTATTAATATATAATAAAATTAATCTTTAATTTTTATAGATTTTTTTAATTAAATTAGTTAAATAAATTATCTTTAATTTAATACTATATAAATTAAAATAGTCTAATTTAATACTAAAAATAGTAATTAAGAATTACTTTTTATTTTTCTAATTAATTATTTTTTTTATAATTCGAAAAATATAATATTTAATTGACTTTAGATTACTCAAGTCTTTAGCCTATTTTATATTAAAAAATCTAATAATCTTTAGCTTAAGGTTTTTATTAAAAGCTCATATATAATTAATAATATATTTAATATATCTTAGAATTTCTTTTACTATAAATAAATATTTAATTATAAATTTTAATATAAATTAATCTAGCTTTATAATTAAATAAGCTAAATTAATTTAAATTCTAATTATATAAAATATAAAGATTTTAATAATTTATTAATATAATTATATAAGTTTATATATATAAAATTTATTATTTCTTTCTATAAAATATAATTTCTTAGAAATATTTATAAATATATATTATAATTTTATATTTATAAAATTAAATACCTTTAATAATTACTTAAAATATAATTATTAAAATAATATAATAATTTTCTTTTAGTAATTTTAGATAATTAAGATTCTAAAAAAAAATATATTAATTTTAAATTAATTATTTTAAATTATTTCTCAAGTTTTTCCTTTACTAAATTAATAATATTAATTTTTAGTCTAAAAAATAAAAAATTATTTATATAAATATAAATAATTATATTTTTCTTAATAAATATTATTTTATTAAATTAAGATTATTTAAAATTTATTTTAATAAATATTTATAAATATATTTTAAATTAAATTTAAAATATTTATTTTAAATTATAAAAGGCTTTAAAAAGCTTATATACTTTATTTTCTTACTTAAATTTATAAAATATTTTTATATAAACTTTTATATTAATTTCTTTATAAAAAAATACTATCTTAATATTTATTTATTTAATTTCCTAATTAAAGCTAATAATAATAATATAAAAGAATCTATATATTTTTTAGTATATAATAAATATAAATATTTCTTTATAATTAATTTTATATTTTTATTTAAAGTCTTTTATTATTTATTAAGCTTTATAATATTTAATATTTCTTTTTAGCCTTAATTTTATTTTAAATATTTATTTATTAAATAATATATATTATATTTTCTTTTTATTTATAATAATAAATAAATTATATTTTTTAATTATAATAATTTTTTATTTTAATTATAAATATAAATTTTAAGCTTACTTTAATATTTTAAATTTATTATTTTATAAATCTTTTTAAATAATTATAATATATATTTAGATATTTAGTTTCTTAGATTATAAACTTTCTAATAAATCTTTTAATATTTTCTTTAATATATTTAGTTTTTATAAAACTTTCTTTTTTATTTTTATTTATAATTATTTTATAAAGATTATATTTATATTTATTTAATATATAATTAAGTTTATTTAGAAATTATTTTAATAATCTTTTAAGATTATTAATTATAATATAATCTAGAAATTAAATTTAATAGATTTCTTATATATCCTCTTCTTAAGGCTATACTATAAGCTTTTTAATTACTTATAGTATATATAATTCAAGTTACTAAAAACAATTAAATTATTCTAAAGAAAGAATATCTTTTATAATAAGTAGTACTAATAAATTTATATTTCTTTAAAAAAGCTTATATTTATATTGATTATTTAAATATATATTCTTATTAAAAATAATCTTTTTAGCTTATTTAATTATTTAATAATAAAATTCTAAAATTAATAAATATTTTTAGCCTTATATTTAATAAAAAAATATAATTATATTTAATTATTTAGCTTTTTTAGATGTTTTACTTTAAATATAAGTTGATAAATCTTATATTTAAGTTTTCTAAAGTATATAATTAATAATTTTAAGCTATTTTAAGCTTTAATTAAGATTATTTCCCTTAATATATTATAAAAGAATATTTTTATAAATATATTATTATATATAATATTTTTTTCTTATAATTATTTTACTAATTTATTATTATAAAATATTATTTTTATTTTATTTTAGGTTATTTAGTATATTTATTTAATAAGATTTTAGTTTAGTTAATAAAAAATAATAAATTTTATTTAAATACTTTTATAATAAAAAAAACTAAATAAAATTTTATTTTTAAACTTACTATTATTATTAAGCTAATATTCCTTAATTATTATATGTATATAATTTTAATTATTTTTATATTAGCTTTAATAAGCTTTTTAGCTTATACTTTTTTTTTTTAAATAAATATATATATAGTTTCTTAGTAAAATTATTAATAATAAGAAAATAATATATTTTACCTAATAAAATCTTTAGTATTATAAAATTACCTAAATTAATTAATTATTTTTACCCTTAATTAAGTATTTTATAAATAATAATTTATATTTTATTAGCTTTTTCTTTTTTATATATATATATTATATAAGGCCTTAGATTTATATTTATAATTAGAATATTATAATCTTTAATAAACTATTTATAATTATTATAATTTAAATAATTTAAATAAATATAAAGTATATATAAAAATATTACTTTAGTAGTATTATTTATAATAAAAATAGTAAAATATTAGCTTACTTTAGATATATTTTAATGTTATATAATCTTTACTTAAAAATATTTAAAATATTTAAATTTTCTATATATAGTACTTTATATAATAAATATATTTTTATATTTAATAAAAACTATTTTATAATCTTAAATATACATAAAGCCTTATTTTTTAATAATTATATTAATTAATAGTAGATTAATTATTATTAATAATATATATAATATTTATATAAAATAAATAAGTTTAGTATTATTAATTTACTAAATAATAATAAAAACCTTTTTAAAATTAAATATTATAATTCTTTAGCTTATATTATTTATTAGAATAAAACTCTTAAATATTATATATTCTAAGTATATATATTTATTATAATATATATAATATTTAAAAATATTATTAAATATATAATTTAAATAATAAATATTTAATTTAAATAATAAATATTTAATTTAAATAATAAATATTTAATTTTTTTCTTTTTATTTATATAATATATATAATATCTTTATTAATTATAGTTATATAATAATTTAAAGTACTTTTTAGCTAAGCTAAAAAAGCTTTTATATTACTTATATATAAGAAATAGTATAATATAACTACCTAATCTAATAAACCAAAAAATCAATTAATATCTATAATTCTTATAAATACTATACTATATATTAATATATAAAAAAGCTACCTAATAAATCCCTAATCTATTATCTAATATATTTTATTATAATTATTTTCTTTTGAAAAAAATATATTTTAAGCTTAATATATATTTAAAAAAGCTAATTATTTATTATAATATTTTCTTTAATTATTTATAATATATTATATACTGTAATTTTACTAAGAAAATAAACTAGTTTTTAAATTTAATAAAGAATATATAATTAATATTAATTTCTAAGGTTTTAGCTATAATAATAATTATATATTAATTTTTATAAGTCTAATATAAGCTTAATATAATTATAGCTAAGATTTAAATTTATAATTTTATATAATTAAAAGACTTAAGAATTATAAATATAATTATAAGAAATAATATAATATAACTACTTAGTTTAATAAACTAAAAGATTAATTAATATTTATAATTCCTATAAGTATTATATTATATATTAATATATAAAAAGGCTACTTAATAGGTCCTTAACCTATTATCTAGTATATTTTATTATATTATATTAATACTTTATAATATACTTATTTTTATATTATATATTATTATAAGTTTTCTATTCTTTTGTTATATATAATAATTTTAATTATTATAATTTACTTTATTTAATAGCTATTTATAAATTAAGTAAATCTTCTAAAAAAAAGCTATTATAATTATTTAGCTTTAAGAATTTTATTTACTTAATATAATTATTTTACTTAAAGTTTTTAAACTACTTATTATTTCTTTAAATATTATTAAGCTAATTATTATTACTTAAATAATCATTTATTTTAATTAAATATATTATTTCTAAAATAATTATTAAAATTATAAATATAATTTTTTTTATTTATTTTTATAATATTATTATTTATTTTTAGCTTATATTATTAACTAAGTAAAACTTAGTAAATTACCTTTTCTAATCTTAGCTATTTTATAGTTTTAATATAAAATACCTTAAAAAATAAAAAATATATTACTAAGATTAATAGAAAACTAAAGGTAATAAAATTCCTTAAGAACTTACTAGCTTAATTATATAAAGCCTTTTAATAAATATTTATATATATTCTTTTATATTTTTATAAAATTATAAAATATCTAATATTAAATTATTAATTATATTACTAAAAATATTTATATTATATTATTAATTATCTTTTTAAAATATTAAATAAATATTTTATATTTTTTTAATACTTTTAATTTTTTTAATTATAAAATTTAAATATTAATCCCTTATTCTAGCTAAAAAATTATTATTTATATAATTTTAATAAATACTTTAATAAATAAAATAATTTTATTTTTTTATAAAATAATTTTCTTTTAGTCTTATAAATTATTTTTAAATACTATTTAAAATTTATATTATATACTCTACTAAAGCTACATTTTTAATACCTTTATCTTATTTAGCCTAATTTTTAACTCCTTTTAATTATAAAATAATATTATGACTTAATCTAATTTTATATACTTTTACTATTCTATTTTATACCTTATAATTAAATTCATTTAATTATAATTACTTTTTTAATTTTTAATTACTTTTTTAATTTTTAATTACTTTTTTATTAATTATTTATAATTATAAATATTTAAATTAAATTTAAAATAAATATTAATTTAAAATAAATAAAATTATATTAAAATAATTTTTTATTTAATATTAAAATATTATAAATATTTATAAATATATTATTTTATTATTAAAGAATTTAATAAATTTAATTAAATTAAATAATTATTTTTTTCCAAAGATTTCTATTAAATACTAATTAACCTTATAATTATAATAAAATTATTTTAAATATTAAAACTTTTCTAAAAATATAATAATAACTTTTCTCTATATATATTATATCTCCTTATTAATAATAAGGAATTTATTAATAATAGTATTTTATTAATTTTAATATTCTTTTGAATTTATAAATAAAAAACTAAAAAAAACTAAAAAAAAAATAAAAAACTAAAAAGTTAATATATATTTATTTATTATTATATAATCCTTAAAAAATAATAATAAGAATAGTATTTTCTAGCTTAAGGCTAATAAATATATATAATTTAGTCCTAAAAATTAAATTACTTAAAAAGCTAAATATAATTAATAACATTTTTTAATAATTTATAATAAGCTAAATATTATAGAAAATATCTAGACTTATAATTTATTAAAAATATAATATATTATATTATAAAAATCTAAAAAATTAAATAAGTATTTAACTTAAGGAAAATATAAATCATCTTTATTTCTTAAGTTTATACCTAATTATCTAAGCTAAGCTTACTATCTAGAAGGTATCTTTAATCTATAAAACATTTCTAATAATTATAACTTATTTATATTAAATAAAATAATCTTATTTAAAATTAGCTTAAATTAATAAAAGTTATTATAAAAGGAATTATTAAAATATTTTTAAAAGTATTATTAAATTAATTATATAATTTTTATAATATAGCTTTAATAGTAATTAAAATATTTACTTTAAATATATTTATTTTATTAAAAATAAATAAATTAAATAAATAATTATTTTATTAATATTTATTATTATTATTTTTAATATAATTATTATAAATATTCTATTAATTATTTACTTAATATTAAAAATTTTAATTAATATTTAAATAATATAAAATTTATTAATATTTTCATTATTATTAAGAAATGAAAATAATTATTTTAAGTATTAATAATATTAATATTTATATTAATTTTTATAATAATTATTATTATTTTATAATCTTATAATTTTTTTAATTTCTTTTATTAATTTTTTATATTTTCTAAATAATAATAAATAAATAAAAATATAATAATTTAGTATTTATTAAATATATATTCTAAGATAATATTTCTTATAAAATTTATAAAAAAAAAATATAAGCTAATAAATAAATATTATTAGGCTAAATATAATTATTAATATATTATTATTATTAAACTAATTTTATATTATAATAAAAATTATAGTTTTATAATTATAATAATAATTATATTATATATTTCAATTTTAATTATAATTATTATTTTTATAATTTTTATTATTAATTTTATTAAAAATATTTAAAAAGAATTTTTAAATAAAATTTAAAATACTTTTTTAATAATTATTAAAATTTATAATTTTAATTATATTTAAAGTCTAGGTAATAAAATATAAAGTTAAAATTAAATTATTTTTCTTTTAATTATTATTAATATTATTATTATTATTATAATAATTATTTTATTTTTATTTTTTATTTTTATTTATTATAAATAAAGGCTTATTTTTAATATTATTATATATTTTATCTTTAAATTATATAAGCTTTTAAATTATTATAATAAGCTTAGATAATTTTATAATATTATAATTATAATTTATTATAAATTAGAATATATTAATTAAATAAATAATTTAGATAATCTTATTATTTTAAAAGATATTTAAATTATAATTATTTTTATTATTATTTTTATGATTTGCTTTAATATTATATATATTACTATTAATAAGAAAGCTATTTCCTAAAATTAAAGCTTATTATTTAATATTTTTCTTAATATTCTTTATAAATTTTTAAAATAATTAAATATTTTTTATTATAAAGAATATATTCTTAACTAATTCTTTTTTTCTAAATTAAATTAATATTCTTCAATAATTTAAAAATAAAATAATTTTAAAATATAAAAAGCCTAAAATATTATATTATTATTTTACTTATATTAATATATATTTATATTGATATATAAAGTCTAATAAAATATATATAGATAGATAAATAGTATAAATTAT
Organism: Calonectria pauciramosa; assembly: GCA_017140785.1. NCBI lineage: Eukaryota > Fungi > Ascomycota > Sordariomycetes > Hypocreales > Nectriaceae > Calonectria > Calonectria pauciramosa. The sequence continues at coordinate 25,030 of JAACIZ010000038.1, forward strand.
AATATTTATTATTAATAATATTAATTATTATTACTTTTTATTTTTTATTAATTTATTTTATTAAAATAAAGAAATAACTATTTATTAATATAAAATATATAATAATAATTATTTTTTTATAATATTTAGATTTATTTTATAAAAAATAAATAATTATTTATAAATAATATATTTATATTAATTAATTTATATTTTATATTTTTAATTAAATTTAAATAAAAATTAAATAATTATATAAGTATATATTATAAAGAATATTTTTATAATAAAAATATATATTTAAAAATATAATTTTTTTTATTTAGCTTTAATATAAATATTATTATTTAATATAATATTAATTTCTTTTTATAATATTAATCTTTATAAATAAGAATATTTTTTTAAAATATATTAATAAAAATAATTAATATTAAAATAAGCCTAGTTCTTATTAAAATAAAAACTAATAAAATATTTAAAAAAATATACAATTATTTTAACTTTAAATAAGACTTATTTAATAACTATATAATTTATAAGCTTCATTAGAAATTAATTAATTTTATTTAATTTTATATATAGGAAACTTTTAAATTTAAAAATTCTTTTAATTATATTTTTTATTTATTTTTTAAGTAATAATAAATATTTTATTATTATTATTATTTACTTTTATATAAAATTCTCTACCTTGGTTATATAGTTAATTAAATAGTAAATTAAAGCTAGGCTTTTAAATTAGATGGTTATAAAAAGAAAATAATAATTATACCTTAATTTAATAGTTATAGTTTTATTTTAATAATTTATTTATTAGTAGGGTTTTGTAATATAAATAATATTTTATTTATTAAAATATATATATTTTATAGGTTTTTTTATAAATTTAAATTAATATAGTTTATATTAATTTTAAATATTTTTATTTTTTGTTTTTTATAATAGATTTAAAATAGATTATTTTATAATTATAAATTTAAAAGGCCTTTATAAAAAAGTATACTTTATTATTAAAAAGTAAATTAAAAGTATTTTAATTTTATATTATATTAAAAATATTTAATATAATAAATCTTTAATTTAAAATAATATTATATATTCTTTAATTAAAATCTTAAATTATTAATAATAAAAATTTTATTAATTTTATATATAATTATAAATTAAATAAAAAATAAATATATAAGTATATATATATATATAAATAAGTTAATATATAGTAGGGTATATATATATATATATATATAAGTGATTAATAACTATTTATTTTCTAAAATATATTATTAAGATATTTAATAATTCTTTTATATTTTTTTTTTATTTCTTAAATATATTTTTTTTCTTTAGCTTTAATAGTAAATTAAGTTAAATATTATTATATAATTATAATAGGCTATATATATAAAGTATACTATATTAATTAGTTTTATAACTATAAGATAATAACTTATATATTTAAATATTAAGTTTTTTTTTACTTTAATATAATATTTAAAAATAAGGAAAATTTATAATAAAAAAATATTATAAAGCTTATAAAATTAAAAATAATTATTTATTTATACTTTTTCTTAATATTAAATAATTTTAGGAATTTACTAGTAATATCCTTATTATATCTTTAATAAATTATAATAATAAGCTAAGTAAAATTAATATTATTATTAGGATTTATAATGAACTATATTACTAGTAAACTATAATAAATAATAAAGAATTTAATTATTTACTATAAACTTAGCTAAAATTCTTAAAATATAAGCTATTTCAATCTATATATTAAAATATATTAAATTAGCTTATAAATATACCTATTTCTTATTATATTAGTTTTTTTTAAGTTTTAATTTATTTTATTTAATTATACTAATATTATTATTTATAATATATACTTAGTTTTAGTAAAAAAATAAAATCTTATAATTATTATATTAGTATTCTAATTATATAAATAAACTTTTATATTAAATATTAAACAAATAAAATAATAATAATAAATAAATTAATTATTATAATAATTAAAAATAATTTTAATTTATACTTTAAAACTTATATCTTTTAATAATATTATAATATTAATATTATAAATATTATTTTTAAATAAAAACTAATTATTAAAAAATAAACTATTATAATATTATTAATATATTTATTATTATTATTATATAAAATAATAATAATTAATTTTAAACTATAATCTATATTTTACCTTTCTAAATTAAAATCTTATAATAAATAATTATATTTTATTTTATTTCTCTATCTTAACTAACTCCTCTAAAGTTTACTTATATTATTAGTAATCTTTAATATTATTATTTAGCTTTTTCTTTATAAGCTATAGTCTATTAATATTATATAAAAATAAAATTAAAAAGATTTTAGAAGATACTTATAATTTAAAATAATTAATAAATTAATTATTATAAATAATATATATATATTTTTTTATACTTAATCTATTAAATTTATTATTTTATTAAATATTTATTATAAATATTTTATTTAGCTTAAAAGTATTTATTCTTAGTTAATTATAATATATTTTTTTAATATTAAGATTTATAATATTAAAAAGAAAATCTAATTTATTGATATTATTTAAATCTAGGATAAAGTTAAAAGGAAATAGACTAAATATAATTATAATATCTAGACTATTAATATTATCTAAGTTTTTACTATTATTATTATAATTACTATTTTTATTATTATTATTATTATTATTATTATTATTATTATTATTATTATTATTATTATTATTATTATTATTATTATTAT
>JAACIZ010000039.1:0-16755 GCA_017140785.1 Calonectria pauciramosa
CCCCCCCCCCCCCCCCCCCCCCCCCCCCCCCCCCCCCCCAAACGTTTGTGCATGGTCTTCTCGTCCTCGAGGTCCTCCTCATACCGTTCCTGTTGCTGAAATATTTGTCTTAGTAACACTCTGAGGACTGACTTGCCAACCACCAAGCCAAGTATTTCTTGATACAGCAGGTGTTGCCGAGTCAAACCATGAATCGCCAGATACTTCAAGACCAAGTCCCGACCGTTTGCAGCCCAAAATTCTTGAACCATGCAAACCTGCTTCTCAATGCCGTATTCCAAATAAGACGAGGCGACTGGTTCGACATTGGGGAACAGGATATCCCAAGCCCAATACCACTTTTCACTTTCAGTGCCATGGGGCACGAGGCACTGCTCGATTTTGTGCTCCTGAGCCTTGCTCAAGCCCCTCGGCTTTTCCCAGGCGCCGGCCCCACAGGATCTGAGTCGAGAATGTCTATCGCGGACGATTATGCTGTCAAATGATTGAAAGCAGGTTGGGCAATATGGAGGCATTGCATGATCCCGCAAGAGATGGTTTGCCACGTCAGTAAAACGTCGAAGGTGCTTGGTTTGGAGACATTTCTGGTGGCTTGTGGGATCAAATCTATAAAAAGGGCAGGCCATGGCGAAATGCCCGTCTACAGGATGATCAAGCGTATTTTGATCTTTATCATTATCTTCATCCTCGGCACAGGTGGCTTGGAAAGGTAGTGCCACATCCTTGGCCGCGCTATGGTGGCTGGTGCTCTCATCCTGTGGCGGCGTGGTATATCGGGCGGCGGTGATCCATACCCAAATCAAGCTGCACAAAGATCGGACTATATCCGCAATTATACGACGAGCTTCTTCGTTTGTGTCTGGGGAAGAGTTTTGGTCAAAACCTTGCTCTCTGATGAAGGATGGTGCATCGTCACTCCCAACATTAGGGTTTGTCTCGATGGCATTCCCGAGGCTCGAATGAGTCGCACCCCATCCACAATCAACCTTTTCGAGCGAGGGAAAGGACGATTGAGAAGGGAGATTTTTTCGCATCGTTTCTGGAACGCGTCAATGGTGTACAGGCTTGTGAGGGTGAAATTGGCTTACGAATCAGATTCAAATCAATCAATGTGGTGTCTTGTGGCTGGATTCCGATGATCAATTTCGCTTAAAAGGTAGGCTAAAAGAAAAGAAGAAAAATAGCAACTTGAAGTATGGTTACTGATGGACTTCTTGTCCAAGAGCAGATTTTATACTATATTATACTCTTCAGCCGTCACGAAAATCTAAGCCCAGTGTCGCATGAGGCCGCACACGCGTGCGATCAAGTAGACGAATCAAATATCGCAATGGTCATGTAGTAAGCGCGCAGGGAGACATAGTGGGTAGCAACAGGCACTTTGATTGGCAAGTAGCACAGCCGAACGCCAAATTTTCAGCTACTGCATTGCTAGCTTGCCTTACCATGGGTGCCTCGCTGGGCTGGTATGGGTTCGCATGTTTCCCTGCCAGCACATGGCTTAATTGCTACTGAACCAGGGATGTTAAATCACTCGAGGAAGAACAAAAAACAACAAAACAACGGAAGAAACCACGACAAGAATATCTAACTGCGTTCTACGTACTACTCGTCTAGGAAAAATGATATTTTCACGACAGATATTCCATCGGGAATGCGGCCTAAACCTGCTTCCCCCCACTACCGATTTTGACAGCCGAAGGCAACTCTCCAAACTTGTGGACAAGATGCATTTGACTTGTGGACCTATAAACGGGTTCAATGGGGACCAATGACTTTTAGACGCTGCGTCGCCCTTTTTTTTTTTTTAACCAATGCAGTGGGCCTGGACGCCCGACCAGGGATTATCGCATCTAATCCGGTCACCACAACGCGAGGCTCTGGGAATAAATGACGAGTCTGTGTGAACCTGGCCTGCCCTTATTCATTTCCCGCAAAGTGCAATGTTCTCACTTGTCGCCCCTAAACGTGGCCGCTTACGCTTACGACAGATCAGAGCTCTCAGCCGTGACTGGGCTGCGCCAGCCTTGTACAGCCCAATCATACAGCACGTGTACGCGCTCATCACAAAACGGCGTGCGCCATCTAGCCTCGTTTTGAAAAGAATTTCCTGCCTTGTTTATGCTTCAGGAGGACTCACCCGAACACAAAAGCTTGCTTTCCTATTTTTGTACGAGCCACCGTTTCGGCCGTGAAGCTGCAGCCATGGGATTAGAGCTGTGAGCGATGGGATGCTTGCTTCAATATATCCTCAAAGATGAAGTCAGATGAAGCCTAATTCAGCTACCTCTTGAGGCTAGCTCTAAGTACATTTCCCGTTCGCAGTGCTGGGATCGCCCTGAAAGGACAGCCCTAGTCGGGTTGACAACATAATTATTTGCGTCACGCCAAGCCTTACCGGTGCCCTGCATGAGCTACGCCACCGGTGTGCATTCAGTGTATAGGCAGACGCAATTTGCATAAACCAATCGGACTTGGAAGAACCCAGTGATTTATGATTTCAAAGCCGGGTGTCAGAGCCTGAAACAGTGGCTTGGGCCAAATGGTACATCTTAAGTTCGCTTAGCCATCCCACTCCGAAAGGGGCTCTGCCTCTAAAGTCGTCTCGACTATAAAGGGCGCTTTATAGGTGGACATGAGGCCAGGGAAGACTGCAGAGGGGAAGATGAGATGGTCTACAAAATATGCTTAAGTAGGTCATACATTTGCCATCTTGCCTGGTTGGACCGTTCCTGTTGTCCTCGGGGACTGAGGATATAATATATACTTGATAGTAGGAGAAGGCGTTATCTGCAATATTTCAAAATATCTTAGAGGCAAAAGTGTACCAAAATCAAGTTGGTCCTGAAATGGGGATGTGAAACACAGAAGAAAAACCACACACCAAGCCTATAACAACAAAAGTAAAGTTTAGGATAAATTAGCCTCCTAAGTAGAAGACATTAAGTTTATAAATAATAAAATAATAGCTATAATAGCTATAGTTATAAAAATCAATATATAATTATAAAATTAATTAATTAAATAATCTCTTAAAAAAAATACCTTAAATTAGACTAAAAATTATAAATTAAAATAAAGTTATTATTTAAATTTTAATATTAAGATTACTAGGCTTTTATTATTAATTTTAATATTATAATTAGTTAATTAATATTTAGGCTAGCTTTATTTAAATTTAATATTTTTATTTTAATTATTTTTTTTATTATTCTTAATATATATTTTTTTATANAATTATTCTTTTTATTATTTTTAATATATATCTTTTTATATAATTTTAGCCTATTTTTAGGCTTATATAATTATATTAATATATTTTATTTTAATTAAATAAAAATAAAAATAAATAAAATATAATATTATTTAATTAAATTTATTTTATAATTATTAATAAATAATTATTTTTATTATAATTATTTTTATTAATTTAAATTAATAAATTAATCTTTATAATTTAATTTTTATTATATTACTTAGATTATTAATTGTAAGTAGTAATATATATAATATAAGAATTGTCTTATATAGCCTTTAAAGCTTACTTATTTTAAAATCTAGCTATAAGCTTTCTTAATATAATCTAAGTAAATTTATTTACTAATCTCTAAGGAATATATATAGCTTAGTTTTTAAAAGTAAATAGTTTTATTATTAATTATTTTTTAATTTTAATTATTTTAAGTATATTAATTATATTATAGCTTATTCTTTTTTTTAATTTTTTAATTTCTTTTTTTATATTTTTATTAATTTATTTTTAGATTTTCTTATTAATTAAGAATTATTAAATTCTTTTTTTAATTATCTTTATCTTTATAATAGAGTAATTCTTAGGCTTTATTATAGATATTTCTTTAGGTTTAGTATTTTTATATCTAAGTTTATATTTAAGTTTTTTTAATTATAAAAATAAAAAATTATTAAGTTTTAATAATATATTTAATACTTAAAATAAAAATATTTTTATAATTTTATTTTTTTTATTTTTATTAACTTTTATAATATTCTTACTTATTTAATTAAATAATTTTATAATAATAATATTATTAAATTTTAATAGCTTTAGCTTTATAGCTAAGAAAGTAAATATAATAAATATAATAATATTAATAATACTAGATAAAAATAATATATTACCTAATATATAAATTTATTTAAATTACTTTTAAATATTATTATTTTAAATAATTAATTTATAAATAATATTATTTAATTTATTTTTATTATTAAGGCCTTTTTAATATATAATTAACTTATTTATAATTATAATACCTTATAATTTCTAGAATTTAATAAATAATATAAATATTTAAATAAAATAAAAAAAACTTTTAGATTAAAAAATTACTTAATTAATTTATTACTTATAAATAATTAGGCCTTATAAAGTAATAAAATAATCTAATTATTAATTTAATATTATTTAATAATATTTAAAAATAATAAATTATTTTCTACTAAAATTAATAAAGATTTCTTTTTTAATATAAATTACTAATTTTTAAAATTTATTAAAATTAATATAAATAAAGTATATAAATTTAGATTTATACTTAAAAATATAATTTTTAATATTAAGCTTATCTAAGATAATAATTTAAAGAAATTTTTTAATAAATTTTTAATTTTTAACTATAATCTTATTATACTATAGTATAGGGGTTTAATTTTAATAAAAAAGCTTAAATTTATTAAATAATTTAGACTTAAAATTATTATTAAAGTAAATAGTTTTAGCTAAGTAATATAATTTAAAGGCTATATAATTTAATTTAATTATTCCTTAGAAATTAAACTAAAAATAGTAAACTAAAATATATTTACTATATTATTTTTTATTTTAAAATAATAAAAATATTCTAAAGATTAAAAAATTATATAATAATAAAACTTATATAAAAGACTTATAAAAAGTATATTTAATATAGTAAAATTATTAAATAATATAGGCCTTTTTTATATTATAAATATATAGATCTCTATATTTTTAATTAAATAATACTATAATAAAATGGTTTTTAAACTTAATAAGGCCTATAAAAAATTGCTTATTGTATTATATAAGTTAATAGTTAAGGGGTCTTTAAAAGCTAAATATCCTGCCTTAGAGATTATTAATAGAATTTTAAAATTAATTTTTAAATAAAATAAAAAAGAATTATTTAAAATTATTTTTATTATTTAAATAATATCTAATATTTTTAAGTAAGAGGGTTAAGGGAGCTATTAAAACTATATTCTTTATTCCTTTTACTAAAATATATATTAGCATATTTAACTAATTATCTAAAAAAGTTTCTTTTTTTTTAGATATATAATATATTAAAAGAAATTAGTATAAAAGAAATATTTAGTATTAAGTTTCTTTATTTACTAAATAATAGGGTTATATTTTTTTAATAGGATTCTACTAACTTTTATAATTATATAACTATTTTTATTACTAATATTAAATTAAATTATTTTCTTTAAATTCTAATAATTTTAATTATTTTATAGTTAAAATTAATTAGACTAAGAATTAATTATTTCCTTTAATAAAATATAAAAATAGCTTTTATTAATATAGGTAAATATTTTTATATTTTCTTTTTATATAATATAATTATATTAAAAAGAAATCTTATTATTTTAAATATAAAAATATTATTAATTAATTAAATAAATAAAAAAAATTATTATTTTATTAATTATTAATTAATAAAGACTTTTTAGGAGTAGGATTATTTAATTAAGGAAAGAAGGTATTAATCTTAGTATTATAGTAAAAAAGTACAAAGGTTTATTAGTAAAGTATAAATAAAGTCTAATTATAAAGCTAGTAAGTAAGTAATTTTTAACTAAGAAAATAATATTTAACTATTATAAATAAGGTAAAAAGTAAAAAAATAAGTTTTTAAACTTAATAAGTCTCTAGATATAAAAAATAAAGATAAAATAAATATATAATTAATTAATTATTTAATAAATTAATAATTATATAATAAAAAAAAGAAAAAATAATTATTTTAAAAGAACTTTAATATAATAATAATTTATTTCTAGTAAAAGAAAACAAGCTGTAGGCTTAACTAGATGATCTAGGAACCAGGCCATAGAGGTAGTATATAAATAGGGTTTAATAATAGGTTTAGTTATAAAAACTTTTTTGCCTTAATTAAAAAAATAAGTAATTTAATTTTTTTAAACTTTGTATTTAGTAATTATAGAAAAGTTAGCTTTTTATTATTTTAAATGATTTTTCTTGCTAAGATTAGTTGGCTTTAATATATAAATAATACTATCTAAGATTATAATGCCTCTTAGATGTGTGATAATTAGGCAATCTTAATAGCCTTGTATAACCTATTCTGTAGGTACCTTTTGTATTTAATTAATAGGCTACCTATGTTGATATTATGCCTTTATTTAAAGAAAAATCTTACCTGAGGTTTTTGATACTAAGGTTTCTTAGCTTATTTTCTTTGATTAGATGTAGCTTATTAAATTTGAGTTATTTGTGTTATTATATAATTATTTTAATGAATAAGAAGAAGCCTTTATTAAGAAGTAAATAGAGGTATTAGATATAATTATAATTATTTATAATTCCTATATTTATTAGCTAAATGGAGGTATTAGTGAGTAAAGGGACTTTGCTTGAGAGATTTGTAAGCTTTGCTATAATACTTAGATGATAAGGATCTAGGGATAGGTTGATGAGGTATATAAAAAGATAAAGTAAGAAAACTAGTGGGGTTAGTAAAGGTATTGAAAAGCCTAAAGTAATAAAAAAGCTTTCTATATTATATAATAATAAATCTATTTAATATAAATATATATGTATGTGTGATAATTGAGGATATAATAATAAATTATTTAATTTTATTATATATATATAAAATTAAAAATATAGAAATTTAAACTTAAAGTCCTTACTTTAAGCTCTTTTACTTAGAATATTAGGCTTTTTAGTTTATTTAGTAAATTAAGCCTATATTAAGTATTTTCCTAACTAGCTTATATATAACTATTTGGTTTATATCTTTATTTAATTAATTAATTATTTTTTTTCTTTATTATATATTTTCTTTTATTATTTCTTTTATTATATTTATATTTATTATATTTTTTACCTTTTTACTTTATTTATTATATCTAATCTTAACTATTTTAAATACCTTAAAGTAACTATAAAGAAAAAGTAATTTAAGCTTTTTAATACTTTTTTTATTATTAAGCTTCTTTTTAATAATTATATTAAATAAAGGTCTAAATTAAATAAATCTTCTTATAATAATAAATACTTTTCTAATATTTAGGTTTATTTTAATATATAAAAGCTTATATATATTACTTATTCCTTCTTTAATATCATTTAATCTAATAATTTTATAGCTTTATAAATTTAAAATTTTTTTAATTTTTAATTATATTCTTACCTTACTTTAGATTACCTTAGAATATTTTTTTATATTAAAATTATTTTTAAGTTTAATATTTTTATATAAATTAAGAAAATAGCTATTAACTTTTTTATAGGTCTTTTAAATAATAATATTATTTATAATAATATTATTTAGCTTTAAATAATTAATCTTTTTATTTTTTAGCTTATTTATATTTTTATAGCTTTTATAATACTTAATAATTATTTTATTATTTAAATTTTTAATTATAATAAATATTATAAAGCTTTCTTAATCTTTTTTATTAATTATATTAATCTAATAATTTATTATTATTATTTTTATTTATATACTATAATAATAATAGTTTACTATAAATATATCTTTTTACTATTTTCTTTTTATTACTTAGCTAAGGGATATATAAAAAATAAATATTTAAATTATATTTAAAATAATTATTTTAATTATAATTAGGTTAATTTCCCTAGTTATTAGTTTATTAATCTTATTAATATAGGTAATAATAATTTACTTTTTTTAGATAAAAGGTTTAATTCTATTTTTCTAAAATATTATAAAGCTAAGTCTTATTTTCTTAATTATTAAACCTATTCTTATATTTTATATAATCTTCTTTATAATTTCTTTAGGTAAGCTTTAAAGTCTATTATTATTTAAACAAAGAAAGTAATTAAAGTAAATAAAATAGTAAGGTATAAAGATAATATAATAAAAAAATATAATTTTAAGTAGATAGTAGTATATTATTATTTAATTAATTTAATCTTATTTTCTTTATTAAATTATTTTATTATAAATTATATTATAATAAATATTATTATTTATTTATCTAGTATACAATATCTATTTATTTATTTATAGCCTTTAAAATATTTAATAATTAATTTACTATATTTAATAAATTATATAAGTATATCTTAGGTTTATCTTAGGCTATTTAATCTATATTTTCCTATAATTTAGGTATTTTAGTATTAAATCTTAGGTTTTTAGAGATATTTTCTAAGGATAGCCTAGATTCTTATTTTTAGGTATATAAAATTAAATTTTAATTAATTTAATATTTTATATAAAATTATTATCCCCAATAGTTTTGATTAGAGATTTTGCTTTTAGCTTATTTATTTAAGCAAATAACTTTCTTTTATTAATTTAATATTATATATTTATACCCCTTTTTACCTAGCTTTTATTATTATAAAATCTAATAATTTAGGTGCTAAAACTATACATTATATTCATTCTTCTTTATTTTCTCTAAAAAGTCTTAATAGTATTACTTAAGCCTTAGGCTTAAGCTTTATATAAAGTACTTTATTATTGGCTATAGTACTTTTTACTATACTTTAAGAAAAGCTTAGGATTCTTAATTATTATAGATTTTAAGTAATATTTTAATTTTAAAATTAATATATTTTAATTTAGTAATAAAAAGTATTATTATTCTTAAGGCCTATACTTTTTTTAATATCTTAATTATATACTCTTTTTAAAGGAAAGCCTAGTTAATGCCTCTAATAAATTTATTTGCTTATATATAAAATTTTTTATATTTTATTATTATTGTATTTTGTGGGATATTATTGGCTAAGATAATATATTAGCTATATTAGCTAGCTATTATTAGGTTTATTTAATAAGAATATTTGGATGATATAGTATACTTTGGAATTAGTTAGTAAGCTATTTTTTCTTTATTTATTATAAAGCTTATTAAGGTTTTTATTTTATATAAGCTTTTTATTAATAGTTTAGTATAAGGATAATTATACTAAGAGATGATAAACTTTATTTGTTCTATAGGTGATTATATTAAGCTTTTCCTATAATTATAGGATATTGAAAATTTGATCTTAATATAAAATTATTATAATTTTATAATATTTTTTTTCCTATTTAGTACTTTTTAGGTAATTATATAGTTTTTTTTCTTTATTTTATATTTTAATATTATATTTTTATATTATTTCCTTTTTTATACTAGCAAAAATAATATCTATTTTTACTAGTATAATAGCCTAGTCTATTTAGTATTAATATTTTTATATTATACTTTCTTTTATTTGGTTATATATAATAATTAAATGTTAAGTTTTTTCTTTATAAGTAAGTAATTATATAGATATAAATAAGAATTATTATCTTTATTAAAAAATTCTTTCTATTCCCTATTTTTAGTATTCTTACTATTATATAATAAATCAAATAATTCTTTATTAAAACTTAAATAATCTTTACTATTTAAGTCCTCTATTATCTTATTACTTAGGCTAAATTACTAATTAATATTATCTTTAATAAACTTCTTTAAAAAATTACTATATATTATATTTTTAATTTTAATATTTTCTAAGGTCTATAGCCTATATACTCTAATATATTTAAACTTTATAATTACTTAAAATAATTTTTATTATCTAAATTAAAGCTTAGTTTTTTAGCTTATATCCTTAAAATAGACTATATTATAAATAAATACTAGATTCTTTTTTTTAATTAGCTTTCTTTTAAATTAATAATAATTAATTTTATTTAATTAATTAATTAGCTTATACCTAAATATAATTATTTTAGCTTAAGTAATTTTAATATTTTCTTTATTTTACTAGAATATTTTAATTTAAGTAAAAAATATATCCTTATAAAAAAATATGTAATTTTAATTAATTAGTTATTAAGTAAATATATTTACTTTTAATAAAAAAGTTAATTCTTATTTATAGAATAGATAGAAAGGTAAAAACTTATATAATAAATAAATTATAATTTAGTCTATAAATAATACCTTATCTAAGTTCTTTAATTATTTTTTTATAAGTCTATTTTTATATTTTTTAAAGTATTCTATTAATAATATATAATTAACTTTAATAAAGCTATTTTCTTTTAAATTATAGACTAAAATCTAAATATAGTGAATATTAAGCTTTATAAGTACTTTTTTAAGGCCTTTAAGCTATTTTTTTCTATTATCTAAGATTATTATTAAAATTATTTTAAAATAATAAATTATCTTTAATATAAACTTTTTTATAATTATAATATTAAAAACTTTAAATCCTTTTATTTTAATTTACCTTATTAAATTATAATATATTTTTATAAAATAATAATAATCTTTATTATTAAGAAAATATTAAATATTAAAATAAACTTTTATTATTAGATATATAAGCCTTATTAAAAAAGCAAGCTTTCTAGGTCTTTAAATAATATAAATTTAATAAATTAAATAATAAAAAATTATATTTTTTATATTTACCTATATTTTAGTCTAAAAATATTTTTTTTAAAGTAAATTATAAATTACTTTTTTACCCTGATACCTATAGTCTATATAAACTATCTTAACTAATATATATTAAATACCTTTAGTATTAATTATTAGTTATAGCTCTTTATATTAGTATCTAGGTTATTATTAAAGTCTTATATTTTCTATAAAGTAAGCTTTTACTTTATTCCTTAATCTAATAAACTTCTTAATTATTAAATTAAATAATCTCTTAAAAATTATAAGAAACTATATTAATTTTTATAATTTAAGTAAATATTTTAATATAAAAGATTTTTTTAATACTTAGCTATAAATATTTATAAAAATAATATTTAAATATAAATTAATAAACTTATTAATATTTATTTTAATATTTATATTTACTTAATTAAATAATCTTTTAGGCTTTTATAATAATTTATTAATTATAAGAATAATTTTGCCTCCTTACTCTAAGTAATCTAAGATAATTAAGATTAATTAAATAATTAATTTTGCTTTAAGAATATTAAAAACTATTTACTATTTAAGTTTCTATATAAATATAATTTTTCTTTATAAGAAAATTATTAAGAGATTTACTATTTAAGTAAAATATAAAATCTAATAATAATAATAATTAATAAATCCTAGAAAAGCTTTAATCTAATTAATATTTTTATACTTAGTCTATTTATTAATCTTAATAATCTTATCTTTAATTAGCTTTTTATTATAGATTTTATATAAATATCTAATAATAATAATACTTTTTTAGTAAAACTATGATTTTTTACTAATAATAATATATCTAGTAAGCTTTATATAAGTTAATATTTTATTAATATTAATTAAGTATTCAAAAATATAATAATATATTTTAGATATAATTTTTTTATTATTATAAATAATATTTAGTTTTTTAATTATAATATTATTAAGAAAAAAATAATAAATATCTAGAATTAAATTAAATAAGATTTTAGTAATAATTTAAATAAATTATATAATTAAGTTTATATTATTTTATAAAAATATATATATTTTTAATAATTTAATAAATATATTAAAAATTATTATTTTTACTTTTTTTATTTAATAAGATTTAGTTATATCTAGAGAAAAAGTCTAATAATAATATTATTTAATATATCTTAAAATTAGAAAGAAATTCTTTAATATTAATAAAAGCTAAGCTATTATAAATTATATACTAATTTATCTTAGTAACTAAATTAATTAAATAAAGCCTATTATCTTTTTTAGTAATAAAAAACTAAGAATTTCTATAAAAAGTATAATTTTCTTTTAAGACTTTTTATTTTAATTATATATAAAGTAATTTAATAATTTTATTTATAAGCCCTCTAGGAATTAGAATATTCCTTATTTATTATACTTTATACTTAATAATTTAAATAATTTAAAATAGAGCTATATATAAATTAATCTTTTTATACTTATTAAATTCCTAAGCTAATATAACTTTTTAATTATATAATATTTACTTAAAAATCTTTTTTTTTTATAAATAAAAATCTTTTATATTTAATCTAATAATATTATAAATTAATTAGGCTTTAACCTAGATTCTTTTTTTATTAATAAAAACTTTAAAATAATATACTTAGAATATAATAAATCTTTTTTTAAAAAATCTTATACTTTTTTTTATTTTTTTTTAAATTAATAAAAATTCCTTTTAAAAATAAAATTATTAAAGAGGATATTATTCCTTAGATTTATTTTAATTCTTTTCTATTTATAAAAAATATTAATTTTAATTAACTTTTATTTTAATTTAAGGCTAAGCTTTAATTAATTAAATTCTTTTTTTATTAAATTTAATATTTTAATATAATCTTTAATTATATTCTTATATATTAATTTATAAATATACTTTATAGTTTATTAATTAATATACTAAATTAATCTTTTATTATTAATTTTATTTATATTATTAATTTTACTTAAATTAATATTATAAATATTATTATTTTTTAAGTTATTTTTTTTATTAATCTTAGATTTAGTAAGAAAGTTAATATTTATTTTGGTAAAATAGGTTATTTATATATAAATCTAGTTTTATAAAATTCCTATTTTAAATTATTATATTCTTATATAATAATTTAAATATTATTAATTTAATATTTAATAAATATTAAGTTTATTTTAATTATATAATTAAATAATAACTTTACTAATTAAATAAATAGTATTNATAATATATATATATTATTTAATATATATATTATTAATATAAATATTAATAATTATTTTTCTTATTATAAAGATTTTTATATTAAAATAAGAAATTATTTTTATATATATAAGCATATAGCTTAGTTTATATTAGTCTATAAGATTTTTTATAATAATATTTTTTTTAGATCTAAAATTAATAATAGCCTTAATAAATAAACTATTTATTTTTCTTAATTATAAAATAAGTTTAAAAAGATCTTAATATTATAATAATAATTTATTTTCTAATATAATTAAATTTATAAATATAATAGTATTTATAATAATTTTTAAGATTTTACTAATTAAGATATAAAGTAAATTTCCTTAGACTTAATTCTTAAGAATATTATTTCTTTTTTTTTTTACTAAATATTTATTTTAATTAAATAATTCTATAAAATTCTTAATAAATACTTTAGATTTTATTATTATTATAAAGATAGTTTTTTTAAGTCTTAAGATTCTTTTATATTTCTAGAAATTACTTTTTTAAATATTTAAAATAATAAAATTAATATATATAATTTTAGCTATAATATTATTTAATTAATTATTAAGTAATTTTTTATTAATATTATTATAGTATTTAATCTTATTAATTCTATTAATAATATTCTAATAACTTTTTATATAAATTTTTATAATTTTAAGATCTAATAAAAAAAGCTTATAAAGTAATAAATTAAATTTCTTAGTAATATTAATTTTACCTTCAAGTCTACTTATTATTTTCTTTTTAACTTTAGTTAACTTTAAAATATTTTAAAGTAAATTCTTAGTTAATATTTTCTTAGAATTATTATTTTTTTTAGTTTTAGTAAATATATTATTATTAATATAAATAATAATAGTTTTACTTAGGTCTTTAAACTTATAAAAAATAATTTTTTATATTTATTTTTATTTATATATATTAACCTTTATAACTATTATTTAAATATTTTCCTTATAAAAGCTTATACCTTTATTAAGAATAATAATATTTATAATTAATTCTAAGGCTTTCTTAGTCTTAATTTAGGATCTATTTATATTATAAAAAATATATTTTATATTTAAATTATTTTTAATAAACTTAGTAATTTAAAATATCTTTAATCTAGAAATTCTTTTTTTTTTTTGCTTAGCTAAGTAAGATTTTAAGTTTTATATATTAATATAGACTTTATTATTTAGAAAGCTTAAATCCTAAGTAATTATATAAGCCTTAATTTTATATTTTCTTTAAAATTAATTAATAAGCTTTAGAGGTATTATAAAGTTTTTAGTTAGTTAAAGTAAGTTTAAATTATATTTATAAAGTATAAGATTATTATTTTTATTATTATAATACTTAGAATAGTATAGTATATTATATCTAATATTATTATAATATTAATAAATATTGTTATTATATTATAAAATTATATTAATATTAAAAAAATAATTTTTATTTTCTTAATTAAATAATATTTTATTTACTTAACTATATTTAAATTATTTTTTAAAATTTAAAAGCTTTACTTAGAAATCAAAATTATAGTTCTTAGCTTTAGTATAATTAATTTATAAAAATTTAATTTATTTTATTAAAATCTTAATTTATTTATTATAAATATTCTTTTTAGAAAATTCTTTTTTTTTAAAATTATTATTAATATAAAATTATTTATAATTTTTTAGATTATAAATATATAATTAATTAAAATATTAGTAGAAATCTAGATATTTTAAAAATAATTAAGTTTAATTTAAAAATTAAAATTTTTTTTATTTAATTAAATACTTTCTTATATTCTTTTTTAATAAATGTATTTAAAAGCTTTTTATTTTCTTTATAAATTATTTTTTAGATTAAGTAAGGTAATATATAGAAAAAGGCTTTAGCTTAGAATTTAGACTTAATTTAGTTCTTAGGTTTAACTTTTTTATATTAATATAAATAATTATATAATTATTTTTTAAAAATAATATAATTATTTAATAGTTTTATTATATTAAGCTTAATAAAATAGTTTTTAGGATTATAAAACTATTCTTTATTATATATATTATAATAGCTTTTTAATAATAATTTAGCCTTTTTCTAGGAATTATATTATTTAATTTTATAACTAATTTCTATAGCTATTTTAAGAATATAATATTACTTAAAATAATCTTTTCTTATAATATTTTTAGTATATTATCTATTTATATAATAATTATAATATTTTAAGAATTAGATTATATTAATGCTATTAAACTTTTTTATAAATAGAATTATAATAAAGAATTAGTCTAATTAAGCTTTTATAAGCTTTATTAAGTATTTTTTAATATAATTAATTTACTTAAATTCTTTAGTAAGATCTTTATATAGAGAATTTTTATTTTAATTAATTATTAGAATTATATTAAACTTAGATTTTATTTAATTAAATAATAATAATAATTTACTTTTATTTAAAATATTTTTTTATTATTTAAATTTAGCTTAAGAATTTCTTTTTTTTATATTATTTAATAAAAAAGGTTTTTTAAAGGAAGGGTAAATAATAAGGCTAGTAAGCTTATTATATAAAGGCCTTATTCTATAATTAAATATTAAAGGCTTTAAAGTTTACTAAGGTTTATTATTATAATTATTAATATAATTTTTTTTTTTATATTTATCTTAGATTATTATTATAATAATAATAGTAATAATAATATAATTATTAATTATAAGCTAAAATAGTAGTATAATATTAGTTTTTATTTAATAAAGAATTTTAATTAATTAAAAAATCTTTAATTATAAAATTAAATTATAATATATTTAAAGCTTAGGATTTTTATTTTTATTTTTATTAAAATTATAATATAATTAAGCTTTTTTTAAGGCTATTTATTAAGTCCTTAGGTCTATTTTTATACTTATCTATAGAGGGTCCCTAGATTAGTTTATATTAGCCTTATAATTTAGCCTATATTAATATATTATAAATAATTATTAATTACAGACTTTTTTTATAATTTTTAATTATTTTTATTATTAGTTTTTATTTTTATTAATATAAAATATTTAATTATTTTAAAATTAGTTTTTATAAGTTTAAATATTAGATTATTATTTAATTTAATATTTAAATAAATTTTTTTTAATTTTCTTATATTAAGTAATAATAATATATTTTCCTCTATAATTAGTAGTTTTATATAACTTAAAAGTATATTAAAATAATCTAATTAAATAATTTTTTAATTTCTTTATAAGAACTTTAATATAGTTTATTTAGATATATTTTTATATTTATATAAATATATAAAGCTAATTTTTTATTTCCTATTATAATTTCTAATAAAATAAAAATATAAAATATAAAAAAAAAATTATATACTAAGCCTATAATAATAAGAATAAAGTTTAAAGTAAATTAGCTTTCTAAGTAAAAGATATTAAGTTTATAAATAATAAAATAATAACTATAATAATTATAATTATAAAAATTAATATCTAATTATAAAATTAATTAATTAAATAATCTTTTAAAAAGAATATCTTAAATTAAGCTAAAAATTATAAATTAAGATAAAGTTATTATTTAAATCTTAGTATTAAAATTACTAGGCTTTTATTATTAACTTTAGTATTATAACTAGCTAACTAATACTTAGGCTGGCTTTACTTAAATCTAGTATCCCCGTTTTAATCGTCCTTCCTACTATCCCTAATATAGCAAATTAATTAATAATTAAAATAAATAAAAAATTTAAATATTATATCCTTTATAATTAATTATATTATTTAACTAAGAAATATATTATTAAAAAAATTTAAATATATTATAATAATTAATAAATTAAAAAATATTAATTTTATTTTAAAAATTA